>DF241186.1:9845-86342 GCA_000507305.1 Breviolum minutum Mf 1.05b.01
GGGGGGTGGCATATATATATATATATATATATATATTATATATATAATCATGTTAAACCACCCTCACGCTTGACCTTCTTTTTCTTCCGCTGGCTCACCAAGAGATCGCAGTCTTGACAGTGGAAAGATGCCACAAATTGTGGAGCAGAACTGATCGTCAAGGAGTCAAAGATGAAATTGCAGCCAGTTCGTCGTAGGCTCCACATCGACTACCACCTCAAAGTAGGAACCAGACTCGGATTGAAAAGCTGAGACGCGTATCCCAGCACATGCCAAAAAGGCCCCGTCAGAAAAGAGGTCAAACACTATCAATCAGCAGCGGGTACAAGGGACATGCACGCTGGATAACTCTTTTAGAATTCCCAGGCAGTTCAGCATAAGTTGAGTCAGCTCCAACTTCTTGTAAATAATGTTGCAATGTATCAATCGATTTCAGTCTCATTCGCCATAACAGCTTGTATATGTCTTCATCCCGACGGTAAGCTTTCACCGCCCCGCCCGCTCGAAGACTAGCAGGTGTCAGGCCCAGACTGCTTGGAATCCCCAGAGCTCGTAAAACCACGTCCCAACGCTTTCGATAAGCACTTGGCGACCCGGGATACAATGGACTTCCAGGGGAGAGTGCTCCAAAAACCGATTCTAAAAACCTTGCAATTCCAGGAGTAGAAATCTTTGAATGCTGCACCAACCCAATTCCTCGTTTTCCAGGTTTAGGATTCTTGATGCGAAGAAAGACAACGTTCGGGTCTTCTGTGACAAGGTCCTTTGGAAGCAGAAGATCGCGACGTTGCGCTCGAAGAACCTCTCCAGGCCTACAAATGCCCTCAAATGCCAAAACTGTCGCCCCCACCCAAAATTTCCATCCCCAAAGCAATCCCACAACTGCCATGGCTTGAAAAACTACATTTGGAAGCGGCGTCCGATGACAAAGCGGTTCCAACATCTCCCAGCGTGATACTAACTTCCAGGCACCAGTCAAAAAGGGTCGAACCAATGGCCTCTCTCTTTGAAGAAAAGTAATGAGCTGTCTTAGCAAATACAGACTCTGACCATCCTCATAGAGAAAGCGACCAAAAGCAATCACCAGTTCAGCAACGATCGAAGGAACTTCCAAAAAGGCTCGCAAAGCCTCTTGAGATAGATTTCTCTCGCACCATCGGAGAAAGCTGGTCCAAACTTTAATTCCTAAAGCATCAGTGGCTGGACGAACTAGGGGGGTATTATCAAGCTCTGCCACAACCCTGGGTCCCCGGGATTTTACTCTCCTAGGTCCTGGATTAGAAGCTTCCCCTATTCTACAGTGAGAGCACTTAGCAACGTCTGCTACATTAACCCGCCTTCGATTTGGAAGCAGGCCACTATCTAACAACATGCCGACTGCTAAGAGATAATTCAAGGCCCTTGGATATGTTTGTGCAAGTCTGGTCCAACTCATCTTATGCAAACGAGACCACCCGACCAGACGTCTGTGTTCGTGATCCCTCAAGCAAAACAACTTCTGTCCACGAAGATAACAAGAAGTCAAAATTCTAGTTCTCTTACGCCAGGCCAAACCGAGCCTGCAATAATCAACTCGCAGTGATCGGCTGTAGTCCTGAGAGCCCAAAGAAATCCAACGACCTTGCAACCAAAGAAAGCTGCCGTCAGGGTTCTCGACCCACCACTGAATGTTAAGCTTTTCACAGATGAGAATGAGTGAATGAAGCCACTCGCTGTGAGTGTTACCAAGTTGAACCTTGTACAACATGGCGCCACACAATGAAGGAATGCCGTCCACAAATTCCCGACTTCTGACCGGTGGGCGGACAGCTCGTGAAAAACTAGAACAGAAGATGGCAGCTCCAAAACACAACACGGCCTTTGTCTTCAACAAGCCTTCTATGAGTCTTCGATTCTCAGGCAGAAGCACGTCTTGGCTGGGAGAATCTTCCAACTCAAAGCAAATGCACCAAACCAATCCAAGCTTGCAAATCATCTTAGCTACGCCTCTGACCCCAGAGTAAATATCGAGATATCCAGGAAAATCAGGCAACCAATCTTCAGGCACTCCCCCCCAGGCCTTTGGAAACAAAAACTGTCGTCTGTCAACATGTTTAAGAAGCTCCCTGGCCTCGGAAGAAAGAGGTTCCAACTGCTTGTCTTGGGCGGTCGGCAACTCGGGTTCCACAAAATTCTCTGATGCTATTTTCTCACCACTACTCATTTTCTCTTCTACAACTTGCTTCTTCTTCAAACGAGCTTTCTTCGACTTTTTCCGATCACGCAAAATGCGTTTTGACACTTCTCTTGCATCAAGTGACATCTTTGGGACTTCGGCGGCAATCTCGTTCAAAGGGGGAAGTCCAGACAAACTGTAAGGGTCACTGCCAAACGATCTAAGCCAGCTGTCAAACTTTTCCAAAGCCAATTCGGAATCGTCTCCTTCGAGCCATTCCGGTTTGCTTTTCAAAGGTTTTCGCACCTCCTTGCCCCGAGTGGGGTCGTCAGCAGGGTTCAACTCTGTCGGCGTGTAACCCCCGTTGCTATAAACCCCGGCCCCCAAGTGATGAGCCAATGATTGTTGCAGCTCTTGATTCAACCCAACCGACGAGGAGCGTCCCTTCAGGATAGCTCCTAAAGTCACCTGAGAGTCACAAAGCTCCATGAATCGAATGGGGAAAAAGCAGCGACTGGCATCTTTTTCACTGTCGAGAAAACCACGAAGTTCCAAAATGTTAATGTGAACTGAATTCCGACAAGCCTTTCTTTCAACTTCTTCGAATTGCAAGCAACTGCTAAGCTCCATCCACAGCGGATGACTGGGCAGCACGGCACCATCAGGCAACTCTTCTTCCAGAGGCAACACACCGCGAAGACGATCCACAGCTCTTGACGGGCTCAATAGTCGGGACCAATTTCCCTTTTTCAGCTTATGTCTATGAATCTCAGTTTGCAACCATTCCGGCAATGCAGCTCGAGTCACAGCAGTTCCCCACTCGGAGGCGTCACTAGCAAACAGAAAAGGAGAATTTGGCACCCGCAAATCTGTCACAGATAATGGGACCAAGCAAACACACATCAAAAGTTCCAATGTCAACTCTTCAGAGAGCCTGATAACAGTACTCCTTGGGAGATCTCGATGAAAGGCTTCATAGCAAACATTCAAGAGGCTCAACAACCTTCTGCGAAAAAGAAAGATCGAGGTCCAACAACCAATCACCACCTCAAGCAACCCAACCGTGACCAAGCCCATTTTTATGATGCCAACTGTGACAAAAACGACTGGAAGGACTCTTTTCAAGCTGCACTGAACAAGCCCCAAGTCGCCTTCCAACGAACAACCCCAGAATTCACCGCGGCTTTCACCAAAACAAGTCTTCTTAGGGTGCGGGACCAAGCCCACGTTCTCATAGACCTGCAAGGCTTTTCGAAGGGAGGCTTCACTTTCCAACATTCCGACACCCACTCCTTTCAAGCACTTTTCAAGCAAAACAAAATCGTCAATCACCACCCCACCCATAATGGGGTGACGTGGAACAGCCAAATGCATGCACAAGAGTTGGGATTCCGTAAGAATTCCTCGTTGAAGAAGAAGGGACAAATGGGCAACTTGGGCAAGTTCGACGGCGTGAGTGTCGCCCATCGCCAAGCTGTTCAATGACAAGTATACAAGCTTTTCGTGTTCAAGCTGCTTACTATAGCATCGAAAACCTCTCAACAACTTGGGCTTCACCGGACCGACCAAACTATTGCGACAAAGTCTTTCTTTTCCTATCTTGAAGGCATAGTAATAGTCACGGAGGTCGGTGCTGGATATTTTTAGATTTTCATTTTCTTTAAGCTGAACCTCAAGAATGTTAGTGGACGAAGCCATGCTGTAAACCCAAGGACCCGACCCCCCTTCCAGAGAGTTGAACGGTCGTGAATCAAAAATTAATCGGTCCATAAGACCGTCCTTAGGCACTGCAAAAAGGCCACTCTGATAACCTGCAACCACTTCCGATTCAAGAACAACTCCTAATCGTCCAGCCTGGTCCAATTTCCTGAACAACTTCCACTTTTCATTGTCATTAGCATGAATTCGAACAACGGGAGGATCTTGAAAAACGTCTGAAGGAGATGAGGCACTTGAAATGGGATGCTCAAAAACTTCACGATTTCTCTTATCCAAGAAACCCCGAGGATCGAAAGAAGGTTCTCCTCTGAATTCTAAACGCTCAGACTCAATGCTTTTTGCAAAACTCATAGATGCACTCGGAAGAATTCCAACTTCCTCTCCAGCTGAACCCCTCCGAAGACCAACTCCACCTCGAAAACCCTCTTCACCGGGCCGCCTACTACGGCCTCCAGAATGATCTTCAAACTCCGCAAGAAGTTCAAGGGCTCGACCTTCAAATTGTCCAAGCCGCCGGATAGCAAGTTCAATATCTTCAATCTTAGAAGCTGTGCGACCCATGTCTTCCGCTGTGATAACTTCACAGGTCTTCCACGCAGCCATCAGCCTCTCACAATTTCTAACCACCTTCCATTGCAGTCTGTTGAGCTTCTGTCCCAAAACCACCTCGGGTGGGCAACAAGCCGGCCTTCGAAGATGGAGCCAGTTCAAAGCAGCAATGACTAAATTGACCCCTCGGCGAAAGGATGCTGAATCATCTGAGGCATCACTTCCAAGCCCCACCAACACTTTTGGGTAAGGCAAGGGCATAGGCCACATGACCGCGGTACTCCCGTCTTGAGGAGTAGCCACTCTGCCTTCGAAGAAAGAGGCCAAACTTGCCTCCATGACGTACACAAATTCGAAAAGATGAATTCCACCAAGCTGAAGCACGAACTGTAGATGCACCACTGCCCGGAGTTTTTCGTTTTTGAGATGCAGAATCATTGAACAAAGGAGGCTCTTCTTTTCCTCCCGTGAAACCACCACCAATCATTGATGACTGACCTCCTCGGGCGTCTGACTTTTGCCCTTTCCCTTTTTGCCACCCTTCTTGCCTCCATCTTCTTCCCCCGTCTTGAGATTCGGATTGGCAGGAATGCGGCGTCCCAGTTTGCTCCTCCTCTCCACAAAGTCGTCGGTTTCCTTGACTTTGTTCATCAGGGCCTCGGCCCATCGAGGGTCCCACAGCTTCGTGTGTTGACTTTCGTAGATGTCCGGCGGCAAATGACGAGTAAAAGCCGCAAACGGCGGGGGGTCTTCCAACGACCCCTCCGCCGCCAGCAACCACTGGCCCCGATCCACAGCCACTTGATCTATCTGGGCTAATAATAGCCCCAATCTTGCTTTCGTCTCCTCGACCTTGCCCTGTCGAAGACTGTCTAGGGCTCCAGCTATACCCCAGCTCAACCGCACCGTCCCAGCTATGTTTGGCACCCGAGAGCGGTGCTCCAGCCATCCCCGAAAACTTCCAGGCCTGTCTGGCTCTCCAGGGGCACTTTCCCGAGCACCAAAGTCGCTTAACATTTTCTGCTCGATGCAAGCGAACAACTCCTGAGGATTCTCCAACAAAGCACGACGGAGCGCCTTGAGAACTGCTGCATGTCGACGTCCACCTCCAGACAGAGAAGATGAGGAACTCTCCTGAAGCAGATGTGAATCGTCCAACAACTCGTCCAAATTCTTGGCTTTCCTCCGACTTGTCAAACTGTCTGCAATCGAGGCCAACTTTTGAACAGCAGTCAACATGGGATCGTTCTTCTCCGCCTCGCTGAGGATAGCCACAGGGGCTGCGGCTTCTTGGCCAGGATGCTCTTCGTCGCTTTCTCCTAGGACATCTTTCTTGACAGATGAACCTCGTGGAAGATCTTGAAGCTTCTGAACCTTCCCTGACTTCAACACTCGAGCCAACTCTTCCAAATGCTGTCGATCGATTCCAGCAGTCAAGGCACTCTGAACAACCTGAGGGTCTAAACCGGCAACTCCAGCATCCATTTGTTGATATTGGGATTTGGTCGACTGTTTTGGAACACTCGGCACGGCAGCTCCGGCCTTTGCACCAACTCCGAGA
This sequence comes from Breviolum minutum Mf 1.05b.01, assembly GCA_000507305.1. Taxonomy (NCBI): domain Eukaryota; class Dinophyceae; order Suessiales; family Symbiodiniaceae; genus Breviolum; species Breviolum minutum. The sequence continues at coordinate 15,830 of DF241186.1, forward strand.
ACACTGGAAGAGGGAGGCACTTTTGATGTCTTCTGATTTTTCACTAACTCCGCAAGACTGTCTTTCATGGCCAACATCGACTGCTCCAACACGGACAAACGAGCTGCTGTCTGATCTGGGGCAAGATCGCTGGCCGCACTCATAAAAGCAAATCTTTCCTCTGAGGCTGTTCCAAGGGCCTCTGCACTGGGAAGGTAGCCAGACTCGCCGCCTTCGGTCACAAAAAGATTGGTTTCTGGTGTCCTGAAAATCTCGATACATGATTCAAGGTCAGGCTTCAACAAACCTAGCCAAACTCTAATGTACACGTCAACAACTGGAGTCTCACGTGCGTCCTCTTTGACACTAGTGACAGCCACAGCAGTGAACTTGCTCAATGCACCCTTGGGCAACAACCGATTGGCAGTGAGTCTATGCCAACAACTGCCAGGAACACAGACCAAAAACTGGCCTTCAATGCGTGCAACTAAAATGATAGGAACTTCTGTCTGTTGTTCGTCTTTTTCAAAAATAAGAGCCCCAACAGGATATTCTGAAACAAAACTGGAGTCAGAGGCAACTAAGCAATGTTCTACCAAGTCAACCTCCTCGTCACCCTGCTCTTCTTCTGAACCTTCGGCCGGATTCATCGCAGAGCAGCTTCTTCAGGCCACTCCACTCCAGTCTCTTGGCAAACAATTCGGGCGTCAGCCACACTCGGCAAACCAATGAAAACAGAAGAGCCCAACTGGCCCCGGGGTTTCACAATACGCTGGGCTTCTTTCCAGCTTTGACAAACAAGGGCTGGATTGAATGGATTGCCCACTGAATCTTGCAAAATCAAATACACCCTACTGCTTTCAGGCAACCGTTCACGACCTGAACGACCAACAATGCGCCCAGCCAAGGCGTGAACCAACCAACTACCTATCACTTTAAGCACGGCTGTGCGATTATCACTAACACTGCTAGGGGCAGGGGAAGTGGCAGAGCTGGCAGGATTTACAATCGGGGTTTGGGTATTAGCCTCTGGTTCAACTAGCTCAAAACCCTCAGCTCGATCTGTCTCAAGATCTGAAACCCGGATGGAAAGCTGCTCAACTAGCTCACGCAGCTCAGAAACCTCCTCTTCTAACGATCGGGAACCCGAGGCTTTTGAAGTTCCAGACATCAAAGAACCCGATACAGCGGACCGCCGAATCGGGTAAGAGAACTGATACGCCGTCTGATCCAGTTTCCCCACCACACTCGCAAAAATGCAATCAAATCGATAAGGGGTCCCAGAAGCAGCCCAATGAAAATTCCAATAAGGCAACTCTTAATGTCCAGTTCCCCAAAACCAGAAGATATCTCAAGAGGACAAACACAATCGAGTGCAGAATTCACCAAAGAGTTATCAAACTGATGTTGCTCCAATTGATCACTGATGAATCGAAGAGCGAGAGATACGAAGGATCCACTCGCAGCTCCGACAGCTAGGGGCCTATGCATGTACTAAGCTTGACCCACAAAACTCACCGGTGATTGAACATGGGGAGCATACAGAAGTCTTAGCAGATGTCAATTGATTTTGATTCTACGTGATCTCGGCTTTTGACCAATCGACCCAATTTCCTGAAATGTCAGGCCTTTTGGGGATGATCAATGAGCATTTCAAGGGAAATTCGGAATTCATGTTTACCCAGTCATATCATTTCTTTTCAAAATGTGAAAGGAAGCGCACCACTCACCTTAATCACCAAGCAGGCCGTTGACTGATTCAGCAAAAAATCCAATTGTATCTGAGCAGTGAAAACAAAACACTTGGTATTTCAGGACCCTTGCAATGTCTTAATACAATATTTTTCAAACTAGGAAGTATAACACCCAGAAGAACCAGACACCCTATATTATAAATGAAAAATACCAGGGTCTTGATCTCTTCACTGCGGGATGAAATACAATCTCACCAGCAGGCGATTTTACACAGGGAGGGTCGGAAATCTCTCGTGCAAAGAGGGGTGAAAATGGCTCCTAAATCGTGAAATCAAAAATCTAGTGTTCTGGTATGCTGGCCTCAGGTGTCCAAAGGTAAACACACAGCTTTCAAGATATAGTATTATAGCACTAAGTACTATAATGTGTAATAAACATAGTTATATAGTCTATAACTGATACTGTATACCTGATATACTCTTCACCTGCACGAGATGCGACAACTCCTGTATTTACAGCGACCCACGCAGCGTCGAGATGCGGGCTGATGCAGGGCATTGAGGCCGAAGGCAGAAATGAAGCCATCCAAAATGGACGAAAAAAAATGTCACGAAAAGTGGGATATGACGAGACTGAAGACAGGTCTCATGAAAAAAGCAAAGTTCACGGGTCATTTGATGTGATTTGAAGGAGGTCCGTGGCAAATTCTCGTGGATTCTCTTCTCTTCGGAGCCTGATAGGTGACTTAGCTTCATGCTGGATGCAGTCGACAATGGTATCTACAACCAGTCGTTTGCAACGAAACAGTCACACCGAACGCCAAACTGTTCCTTGAACTGACTTCTCTCAGATTCCCAACCCAAGCAGCTTCCATTCTTGACAAATCTGCACGCAGACTTTTCTAAAAGCTGGAAAAGCAAAAGCAGCTTCTTACCCCCCGGCCACAACCATGAAATGATTGGTTGTGAAGTTTTGGAGGTTTGCTACAAAATCTCAATTCCCATTGAACCATAAAGGATTGAAGAACCGGTCATCTGAAGTCGCACCTTTGCTCCCCATTAACAAAACCTTTGCTACTTCTGAGGGGTCCTTTCATCGCTCCCTTCCAATCACCGCAGGGTAGGGTCGTGGAAGATAATCCTGCTTTTATCGTTATACCCACACATCTCTTGATGAAATCTTTCTTGTGACAGTCATGTTGAATTGTCAGTTCAAGGCTAAGGTCTGGCAAGATTGACAACCACATGATTGCATGTTCGTTTTGTACACGTGAGCCTCAGCGAAGAATACATCGGAAGCGTGTTCAAACATAGATGGTGGCAGGAAGTAGCGCTAGCGCGCTCTTTGGCTGTTTCCTGGCCACTTATCGAGAGGAGCAAGACATACCCTATCAGATCCTATCAGATCTTTTCAGACACTGCGCTTGGTAGTCCATCTGGCTCTCTGCTCAATTCAAATAAACCCTGCAAATGATGTGACTAAATTTGCCTTTCCTATCGCTAGTTTGCAGGATTGAAGCGCCATCAGTCCTTCAACTATGCATGTTCCCCTCTCCCAACCGAGCAGGACCCGTGCCTCAAAGCCAATGTAGATCTGCATGTGTCGCTTTCTTGCCTACACTCCGAGCATGCACACGCAATTTTGCTGTGGCCAACGCCAAGGTCTCCTGTGTGGGGAACGGTGGGATAGGTGGATTGCCTTGCTCAAGGAACAAACATTTGTCATCCAAAAAGCCGAATCGGTGAATGATGATGATGATGATGATGATGATGATGATGATGATGATGATGAGGAGGAGGAGGAGGAGGAGGAGCGACTGCCATTTTGCCTTCGCACCCAGAAGAACGATGAGGCAAAGGCAATATATAAATGAGGGCTTGGGAGGGTAACGTTTTCCGGCACAAAAAACAGTACCATGACCCTCTTGCCTTCAAAACATCCTCACAGCCCAGATGGAAGTGCGAAATTGTTCCCCAATCAAGTTTACACCAGGAAGTTGCTCCCGTTTCCACCCCAAATTCTGTCCAGGAATGATGGCTCAAAGTCTTCTCGCGCCAAAATCAAGGAAACGAGCCCTTGAAAAGGCATCTGTCGAAGAACCTGGGCGAAAAAAACTCATGGTTCCATCGGGAGAGTTTATGACATGTCCAAATGCATTCTTTTTTCTCTTTCATGATTTTGTCCTATTTTGTCATTTTTGTGCACCCAATGGCGCCTTTTTTGACTCAAAGTTGACTATGCTGATTCAAGCAGCATAGTTCAATTTCTCCACTTTGCGCTGCGTCAGCACGAACTTCTCATCACCATGAATTTGGCTCTGAAGCCCTCCCGACAAAACGGAAAGGACCTGAGACCCGGCGGCTGTCGACCCTCATAGTGAACCGACCAGCAAGCACCAAAACACTTCAAAACAAGATCAGCAGCAACTTCATTTCTGGTTCCAGAATTAGCGTGTCAAATTTGGGAATATCGTGGCACCCAAAATGCACCCAGGATGCAGGTCCAGGGAATTTTGCGAAAAATTGAGCACGCAACCACCTCAAGTTCCTGGCATGGTTCCAACTGCTCTGCACGAACCTGACACATTTGGGATTTTTGTGGCGCGCGAAACTTTACAAGCCTGCGGAGATTTTGATGGACTCAGCTAACATGCCTTGATTGCATATACATATGCAGTTACATACGTACGTATTTGTCTGTATATAACATGGGCCCCCAAAACCTACGATTAGAGGTTTTTATGGTAAATAACCTGGTTTTTAGGTGGCCAAAACCTTTGTTTTTCATGGTTTATGGTATACAAATATATTAATTATTTGCAAACAATTTTATAACAACCTCACATGACCTCACCGCAAATGATGGTTGATAGTTTTCTTATACGTACTTGTCTTAACCCAGGTTGCTGAATCATTTATCAAGACATGAGAGCTTCCCATTCTGAATATACTGGTTGCAAAATAGGGGTCCCAGAATGGAATATAGTCATCCCTATTGTATTCAGTGTATCGTTCATGAAGCTGAATTTTGTTTGCTCCCTTTGTCCCTTGTTCAGAGTTATATAAGGTGACGGTTTGGGGTTTGGGGATCAGATGATTTTGAGCATTGGGAAGGTTTCGCGTGATGAATCACCATTTAGAGTGAGTTGAGGTTAGGTCAAACAGAGCCAGGCGTGATTCTTTCACAGTTTCTCATTCTCAATCTCAGACTCAGCAACACCGCAACACCAGGCACTGCAGCAACCCCTTAGGTTTGGAGGAAACTGGAAGTGAAATGTTGAATTAGGATTGCCTCAACTTGCTTTCTTGATTGCATCCGCTTGTCCAAACAGATCTCTCTTGGCCCACCTTTAGATGTGGCAAAATGACAGCAATCATTTCAGCCTGCGACAGGCTTCGGGAAATTCAAGCGAAGCCCAAAAAAATAGGGGAAATAAGATTGATAAGGCCTTATTTAGGCACAAGCCGGTGGGCTTCATAACTCTCTATCAAACTTGGAGGGAAGGGGGCCAATTGAACAGCCACGGACCAAAACTTTCCGATTGCAAAAGGATGCAGGCACCTCCTCAAGTTTCTGGAAGATTTTGCGCTGCCTCCCGTTCTTTCGGTTGTTGGACCGCGCCGAGTTGGGAATCGGATAGGTACGGATCAAAGTTGCCCCAAATGAATAATTTCAATACAGACTAGCACCAAATTAGTGGTGCCTGTGGTACCCCAAGTGTGAGCCATGTACAAAAGCTACCTGCTGATTGAAAGAATCAGTTCAAAAGTATGCATATCCTCGCCAGATTGGATCATCTCCCGGATGATCGGAGTGCAAAAACAACTGTGAAGGAAACCTCGACCTAGAGTATAGACCCCGTAAAGTAGTGAGGATCCCAAAAGCCCTTGCTGGTAAGGCTTCTCATCTTGACCAAAACCCCTTCTTGATTTGATCTGGTGCATAAGTAATGATCTCATGATACTTTCACCTCCGGGGGCCTAAGACCGCCCTATATTTACAGGATTTTATCTTAATAATATTATCCGCCTAAAGAAGAAGATTAACTTGGGAATTTGTAGGTAGAAATATAAGGGTTTCTTTGATTATATCTCTTGTGCCTTTTCACAGCAGTTCATCCATCAGGTGATGGCTGAGGTCCAAGGGTTTCATACTTTCAAAGTCATCGCCGAAACTTGAACGGTTTTCTCGCGCTCCCACCTCTTGTCCAGCTTTCCGATTGGCTCTCGATGAGCCATATGGCAGAAGGCGCAGTAGGAGCCCTGCGACATGCAGCAATTGCGAGGTACAACTGCGGGGATCCAACTGCAGACATAGATGTGGGTGAACTTAATCGTTTCACACCCTGAATAATCCTAAAACAAGGCGTTTCTATTACTTAGGGTGATGTGACCTCAGGTCATCGTACTTCAGTCCTGAAAATGAGCTGGAAAAAAGGAGATTTCGGATTTGGAAACCATGATTTTCAGATTTCATGTTGAACCTTCAGGGTGTTTCCCTCTATCCCTTTGCTCCCATGCCTTCGCACATGGACCCCAAGCAAAATAGACGCATGGAGGAGCACAAAGCTCAGGGTGGCCAAAGCTACCAATACTTGGTAGAGATTCTCCGTCCTGTATGGATATGCGACAAGCTCGTGGCACAAGAAAACACGCGAGTGGCCACAAATTGTCAATGTGCATCTTCATGGCATCTCTTGAGGCCAAAGTTATAGTCAGTTTCTAACACCTGTCATGATTCATCATGATTGGAAGCATACCGCCAAGAGCAGCACCAGCCACTGCAACAGTCCTGATACTCAGAGTCCATGGATGGTGTCCTCAAACATTCAAACGTCATATGTGTGTTTGCTTCGTGAACGTTCCTTCACTCAAGATCATCCCCATCGCCATCGGTGGGTAACCGCCACAACGCCAGCACCGAACAATGCGCAACACGACTAAGCTTGGCCGACCTCGTCACGATGCCATCAATGGCACTTAAGGTGCTTTGTGTCAAAGCTTTCCCATCATCCATCGCCCTGACCAGATACGAAGAACAGGAAGACGACAAAGACAAAGAGGGGTAACTACGTTTTGAAAATTCTACATGCTACATGGACGAAATTTGCTTAAGCAGTTAGCACTTAAAATCCAAGGGGACATCCCATCAGGCTTTGAATCTTCCAGGAAGTTCGTCAGTTTTGTTTAGATTCTACCAAATTTGTCACAAAATCTTGTTGCTTTTTCACTTCAGTTTTGGGCCAAATACAATAATCTACCAAAGCGCAAGCAGTGTTGAGATCAAGGGAGGTCTTAACGCTGCTAACTATATACTTGTTTGGGGGCGATTTATCAGCTGATGTCACTACTATTTGACCAAAGGACTAAAGGATTAGTTATGCAAGAAATGGCAGCAACATGCAGCAACTGTACTGTTCCGCATCTTCTGCACGGCTTTAAGGTCTCAAGCCGATCGCAGATGAAGATTGCAAGTTGCACAACGCTAACCGCTACCCCGTTATGCAAACTAGTCTAGCAATGTAAATCGCCTAGCAACTATCCTTTTCAATATGATATGATATGCATCCACAAATGCGGATTTTCCATTGCTATAGTAAACCTTCCGGTAGACTCCAAAAAAAAAATGAAAAGATATTGATACAATTACGTGTTCTAGCATCTGCTTAGAAACCAAGCTCCAAAATGGCTGCCTTAATAGAAGTTCCCTACTAAGCACCAGCTGGTTCTTTTCTCAATATTTTTTAAGCCCACAAATGCCTCCATATTTGAACCTGCCACAGATGAAAACGCCATGTTGACCCAATTCTATGCCTGTGAAATGGCAAGTCCAATCCAGGAGGTACCTGCACCCGTCGCTTGGAAGTTTGTTTTTTTCCAACGGCCTATAATGACGAGTCATCGAAATTCAACATTGTTCACGATCCCCTCACAGCTATTTGGAATTACGGGGGGGTAACTGTATCATTTCTGGACCTAAAGTCTGGGTGAGACGATAGGTTTTTGTTCAACCCTCCGAACTGAACCCTTTTGCCACTTTTTGCCAGCGACTGAATAGCAAGCTTCAGGGGTGTTTAGTTGCAGGATATCATTGGCAAGTTGTTCAAATGCTTGGTGGTTAGTTAGCTGGTTGGTGCTCAGGCGCCTGTTCTGGCCAGCTTTTCGCGAGAATCCCTTTCTGTCAGAGAATCCCTAACCTAGACTAGACCGCCGAGTGGCAGAATGAAAGGTTCGAGGGAAAACTAATCCCAAATGCTTCAGCATGTTCAGTAGCCGATGGGATCAATGGATAACTGGGGTTATTGTAACACTGAACTGGGGCATTCTGTCGTCCAACTGTCTGGCAAACGTTTATCCCATTACCTACAAGGTTTTATACATGTTAGGTGGTGCAGGATTCCAGCAACAAAATCATCACCCAATCTTCACCATCCACTCAAAAATATTGTCCTTCAACCCCAGGTGTTGATTTTTCGTTTTGCCTTCTGGCAAACTGCGCAAACCCCGCCTTGAAAATAATGCTAGGCATCAGCCTTACGTCGAACCCGGCTAGCATGACCGTCAGCATGCGGCATGCAGCATGTCAAACTGCAAGATGTTTTGCTTTCAATTGATGGCCCATCGTCGCAGCTACTTGAGTCTGGCACTGTTGAACTTCACACGTCCTGGTGACCAGGTTCAATCAACACGCGGACCATTCCCACATCGAATGAAATGCCCCCTCGTAAAAAACAAAATGTTAAAAGCGTCTGGTGTTTTGTTTGTTGACCTCAGGATTTCAATCATTGGTGAATTCCCAATTCCAAGTGTATGAAAAGCACGAGGGATTTTTGGTCCACATGGATTTGAGGAGCTAAGTTCAAAAGCTTGGATCGGAAGGGCATGACAACCCGAATCAAAGGTATGGCCATTGCAGCCGACCGGATCTCACACATGATACTCAGCTAAAAACAGGGTTTCCAGAGGATCTCATTATAGCAATCTCTATTGTAAATTGAAATTGGATCCATCTCTCCAAAGGATCTGGATTGAAAAATACCAAAAGTCTGATGCAAAACACCGGCACGGTAAAGGCTACTCGAATCCCTTATGATATATATATATACTGTATAATATATAATATACATATAACATATATACTGTATTACATTGTATAGACTGTATAGATATGTATATATGTATACATTCAACCAAACGTGACCGAGGAGTCTTCTATGGACCTTCCCTTCAAATGCAATCCTCTCTGTGTCGAGACGTTGCATGGTCAGCGGCCAAACCAGGCACCTGCTTTGCACAAACATGATGCACACCTAAAATCAAACATGAATACCAAACATTACAGAACATGTCGATCATCATGTGTGTTTTCATGTTGCATTTAAAATCCAATTAAATGCTCTGATACTCTTCATGGAATGATGAACTGGCCAGTGGAAAATGGGATGGGAAGAGCCAAGACGGACAACTGAACGTTTCCTCTGACAGTAATCGTAATAATACACAAAATTAGAATTAGAAAATGGGTGGTAAAAAAGGGGAGTCTAGGTAGTTTTTGGGGGGTAAGATTGATCGAACAACTTATCATGTTTTACCTACCAATGGAAGCACCTGAAGACAGCTAGGGTATACAAAGTAATACTTGGGTTGATTAATCATGTGAAGCCACCACAATTTGGCGACATGTTTAAAGCTTTTAATCCTTTCACATGCTGCGTACCGTCGTGCATGTGCTTTGGTAAGTATGTGGTTTGAAAGGCCTTGATTGAAGGGACCCCCTCGAGACATTTCCCAGGTCAGAGCAGTTCAGAGGCAGGCGTAGTCTCCTATTTTTCTTCTAGTATAAAGCATCAATTAAATGCAACATGACACTGGCCTTTGCACAAGTACAACTTATGAAGCAAGCCGAACACATGTATTTTGACCACTACAGAAGTCGGTTGCAGTCAAAGCATTGAGCAAATTGCATGAACCTGGATTGAGGACACCTTCAGAACCAACAAAATTATAGTGCTTACTTTTGCTTGATTGTGGTTGATTATGGTGCTTAGTGGTAATTGGCCAACTTGTAAATCTTGGATTTCACTTGCCGCTAAACCAACAAAAGATCAGAAGCTACATGCGAATCATTGCGAATCCAAATCAGTGTTGAACCTGGAAAGTGGAAAATAGGAAATCGTAAATGGATGTCCGATCATTCCCATGCATCCACCTTGAACAACCTTATTCTCCAACCTTTTCGGTTGATTTACTATCATTTCCCATGTTTTATCCACCTGAAGTGTTCGCTGAAAATAAACTGACCTGAAACTCCTAGTGTATTTCCAACATCTTCCAACCATTTATCTGGGGCAAACTTGTAACAATTCACCAACCTGAATGCTTTGCCAGGTTTTGCATTGGTTTCCCTGATCCTAAACGACCATTGTGGTCTTGACATGAAATATCATTGGGTAGGATAAGATGACCCTTAAAAATGAAAAAACTTCTGAAAATGCGTTCCAGGGTTGCTTTTTGCGGATAAAAGCGCTTCCACCCTGAAGATACCCGTTCTTAAATTGATCCCCCACCTGCACTAGTTCCTTTTGCTCAGTTCCCGCTCACTTTCTTACAGGTCTTGGGCCAAAAAGAACAATGGAAAAGGTCGTGGAAGCCAAACTCGTCGTAGATGTGATGGTTTGATAGATGGTTATTGAATGGAATCACTTGGTGAAAATACCTCCAATTGTGATGGCTTGCATTTTTGCTACTGGTTAAACACGCCACCCTTTGTCAGTGACTCAGATTATATGCTGTTTGCAACTTGAATGCAAAAACAATAGTTAGAAAGATATGGAAAATTAGGATCACAGTTGCTACTCACCACTTGTGAGCAGTTCTATGATCATCCAAACAGTCCAAACATAAAGTTCATTTTCCTGACTCAATTGTTAATTGGTTGGGCTTGTTTCAGGCAGATCCCCACGCGTGATGCTCTTTTACCTCTGTGTTTTCTGGGATAGGTAAGCACCAACCTTCACCAATCAACATAATTAGGCCAACTCCATGCCTGACGAAAAGGTACAGTTTATACTTATGCATGATAAACATATATATAATTATATACACTTTTTACCATATACACTTTACGTAGACATATACACGTGTGTATGTACATACGTATTCTTGCTGGCCAAAATACAATTTCCCATTGGAAAACATGATCGAAGTCCACGACTCGTCACTCGCGGGTCTCGGCTCCCCGTGGTAGGTGCATTTGCTTTCCCAGCCGATGAGGACAACAGCATGACCACCCTGGAGGTTTCACAGTGAAAGGAATCTCTGAAAAAAAACAGTTTGATATCAAGGAAGTTTTGGGGGGGAGATCTGAAGTTTGAGACATACCTAGATGCCCTAAATGCAGCTAAAATATCAGAGATTGATTCGCTTAGGGATTCGAACGTTAACAATTTGAACTACAGTCATTGGCTGTCCTTTGACCACCCAAAAAAGTGGTAGTTTTCCTTCAGTCATTAACCTCTGGGGCTCTGTCTTAAGAGTATAGTGAAACGGAGCCATCACTTTGTCCCAGAAATTCTAAGCTACAATGCACAGCAATGCGAAAGTCCTCACTATCACCTTTCAATGTACACATCTACTTTGATGGTGCATTTGCAGCCAGCTATGTTTGGCAGTCACTATGGTCATCTCAAAAACAAAATGCTGCCTGATCTCAAAGTTCAAAAAAAAAATACTGCAGCTTTCAGCATTTCAAATTCTTTTTCTCAAACCATCCCAAAATAAGCACGATTCATGTCCCTCCACAACCTCACTGCTCCCACCATGTCACCTGCATAGCTCCCCATTGATAATTATAAGCTTCTTCAGGCCACTTCCTCAGCTCCATTCGGGTGCGAGCATGAGCTAACAGGTTGCTGGATGCCAAGGGACGCGAAGAACCAGGTGAAGTCCTAGGAAAAACCAAAAGCCAATCCCCAAAAAAGGTGACAAAACGTATGTGACTCTGTGACATGTATATGTGTGTATGTGCCTGGCATGTCGCTGTGTCATGTGGCTGTGCACCCATTTCAGTCTTGTTCGGAAAACTGTGTTCAGTCTGACTTTTTGATAAGTTGGACTCCTGGGTTTTTGAACACGTCAGACAGGTCAACATGTTACGGTGTGGAAAACCAGGTCAAAACAAATGATCAGCTGTGGAGTCTCCTCATACACGTAGAAGCTAGTGTAGAAGGGACCCTTCAGGAGCTCTGTTTTGAAATCAACCTCGCGCACGGTTTCCAGCAACAAGGACCGGGAAAAAAAACAACAAGATGTGACTCGGGACCACTGGATGCTTGAAGAAATGTCTCGCCTTGCGATTCATCACAGGATAATGACTGGCCAAAGAAAGTGACACATCGACCAAAGTCGCATGCAAAGATGCAAAAAGAACTCCGGAGTCTTTCGACTCTTTGTCAGTGTCACTTCCTTAACCCACTGAATAATCTTCAATCCTCCAAAAGATTCCCAAGTTTCAGAACACTGAATCGCTTGATTTTGCCAACATGGCAGGGAGAACGAGCTGGACTTGTGGATTTGTGGCTCACTGTCACATCGTGATCGGTTACATTGCTCCTGGAGACAGGCCGGTGCTATCGATGATCCGACCCACCCCTTGGGAAAAAGAAATAACAGGTTACGAATGAACAGAACGTGAAGATTCTGGTGGTGACTGGCATCCTGAGATCACCGTGATCAACACGATTACCGGGATCATACAGTATCAGTGTGACTTCATTATATTGTTGATGGTTGAATTTAGGCCAACCTGTCAAGAAATACAGTGCATCCCAGAAATATATTTCAGCCGTCAGTAATCCTGCCAAGTCCTCGAATCTGGTATACTGTACATTGCATCCCTTGAAGGTGTTTTTTGCAACGTTCAAAGCTTCGGCCCGAAAAATCATCAGAACCCGTTGGGGAATTTCCATTGATATCTTTGTCTTTATATAGTGGATTTTTTAAATGATGTATGAAGAATCCTGCTAGACCATCCAATCAATTTTTGATGATTTATGACAATCACGGGCATGTGGCTTTGTTGGACAGTGAATTTCAATAAGAATCCTCTTGATGGATGACTGTTTATAGGAACATTCCACCATCCGTGGACCAACAACATGTGTCCTCAAATGAGTGCCTGGGAGATTCCCAGCTCGCCATTGTCAGTTTATCAGAGGGAATTTGAAGAGATGTGATTGAAAAAAAAGGATGCAACACTAACGCGTCATTTTTTGGAATCACGGACCCTTACTAAAAATGAACAAAGCATGAACAAAGCATTATTTGACTCTCAGATCTGTCAGTGCTGGGATGCCCTCAAAGAATCTTTCACCTCCATCATCTCCCAATTTTTGGCAGCGCTCCGCTAGGGAGATGCTTGGTGTCTGCGTGATGGTCTTCTCCTAGGTCAGCAGGTTTTCATCGCAGTCCCTGATCAGGCAGTTGAAAACCCATCTTTTCCGAAATGATAAGTCAACGTCTATACTATCTCTGAGCTCGCCATGAGGTGGAATCGTCACCGAATACCCGCGAAATGTGCATCATGTTTTCCCTCCACCTTCAAATTCCTGAAATGTTGGGCCACTTTGGGACGATACCCGGATCTTCTTTTACCATGCAGTGATCAAAATGCTGTGGGCTAATCCGATCACACTGCTAAGTTGATCTCGGGATCCCCGGAACTGAGTACAGACTACAGACCATACAAAGAGGTGGTAGTACCACGGTCCAATCCAGTCAACCATCTGGGATGTATAAAGCATGCAAATCACAGGACAAACTACTTGTCAACGGGTGGGCCTGCTATCAGCCGTCATCCGTAGTTCCACTCTCAAAATAAAACAACCGCTCAGGGTGAACTGACCATTGCTGATTTGCGTGCAAATCTTTTCTGTAGTGATAGTGATCGTTGGTGATCATATTTATTTTCATCTATTTCTAGGTTGAGCAAGGCCACTCAAAACCACTAATTCCCGAATTCCTCCAAGTAAGTCTTTAAGACCTCTGAAAAAGAATGAATGGAACCTGAAAAATTGAGGCCCCTTAGATTCCTTCGACAAAGTCCTGCATACCTGCACTTCATACGCCTCCCGTTCAACTTGAATGAGCCCCGAGGTTGGTGATCCATGGTTGGTTTACATGGGGTTAAAAACCCAAATACTTCCCGACATACAGTAAATGCATATATGCTATAATCTATATATGTAACAGTATGTACTATCCTATACATAGCCTACCATGACCGCGCATACTGCATACTGTACACAATCACCACTTGGCTCGCGATCAACTCAAGGCGGACTTGCAATCACCTTCCCTGCTAAGGCGTGATCCGAGCTCCAATCTCCACCTTAGCAACTGGACAAAGACCCCGACAACCCAAAGTGGATTAAGATGGTTAAGATGATTCAAGAGGAACCGTCTTTCCAGCCCAAAAGCTTGGTTGTGATAAAACGAGGCCTTGCAAAATTTTCAAACGTTTAACCCGTAATTTTCATTTCATCCCAAAAGATACCATTTTTCTTTCCATTCCCCCTCGAATCTCAGGCTCTTGCCAGGAATGTCAGAATCCCAGCTCTCCTCCTCCTTCTTATTTGCCTGAGATGTGATGGAAGCTGGGTGATGCACCAGTCCAGATGTGTATGTTTGGTTTGTTGTTTCATGTTTTTTGCCCAAGTTGTACTTGCACCTTCCAATAAGTGGTGGTTAAAACTGTCATCAGTGTGTCTATCCTCATTTTTCTGTCTCTTGGTATATACACCCTTCAAAAACAAATGCCTCGAATTCGCAGAAAAAAATGGGCAATTGGGAAAAAGCCTTTCCTTTTTGGGCATGTGAACCTTACAGGGACTATTTGCATGATAGTTTTGGAGTTCGCATCAAAAATCTGTACTTGGTAGTGAGTCGACTTGGAAAATCAAAACAGGAAGCAATCAAACTATGAAATGAATTCTGATCATTTATACAGTTGATGGCTGAAATCCTGCACGGCCAGCTATGTGCAACATACAAGAAGAGTGGCTGTTCTCCCCGTGACCCCCTTAATTTCAAGGTTGGGCAAGCATGAAAGGTGGGAACGATTTCAGCCATGTACCATCTACATATCTTGTTGTTGATCAGCCAAAAGCTGCAAGACCTCTGATGTACGAAACCCATGATGGGTACACTACCACCCTTCGCCGGTTAGCTAGATTGAAGTGCCACCAGCATTATGAAGTGGTACGAACTGATATGCTGTGATAACCAGTCTTGATGGGTGATATACTGTACTGAAAATATCCCATGCATTGACCAGTGATGTTAGACATCAAAACTGGTGACCGTCGGATTTTATGGACCCATCAGCCGTACGCGATATGTCCACTTTGTATCAATGTGGAGCAAAACACTGGTGCTTCTGTCTTCTCCGTGCTTTTCTCCTGCAAACGCAACCCATTTCAAACAGCTCGCTGAGGTGGAAACCGCTTATGCAAGATGCTTGGAAAACTGGACAACACACTTTAAAAGCTAGTGACAACCCCCTTCATACCCATTGCTATGCCCCTGCAAGTTGGTTCTAGGTCCATCAAATTGACTTCTCTAGAAGCTAACTTGCTAGTTCGAATCACATGAGCCACCAATACCTTTACAGTAAACTTTAAAAGAAGACTACCAAAAAGTTCAGGCTCCGAAACTCTGGGTGTCCTTGTGACCACCTGTGATAAAATCATAAAGCCAAGTGAAGAAGTTGAACCTGGCAGCTGATCCAAAAAGCTCAGCTTTTAAGCTTCATGAAATCACGCCCAAGCGGCTTTGCTTGTGAAAAAAAGCGGGTTTGACATCACAAAGGTTGCCGAACAAACAGAGAGACAAACAAACAGACAGACAAACAAGAAATAAAGATGACAAAACGAATTCGATTCATTTGCCATACGACGAAATTTGATGGGCGACACGTGGCCCCACGGGTGCGGATGAAAATTGCCAGTAGCAGAGTTTCCATTCAACATGCTCTAGTTTAGAATCATCATTCAATTGGATGAATTTGATCGCAATTCCGCCAGCTTGAAGCATTTAGTTTAGTGACTGTGGGAGGATTCCCAACATGAGGCTTGTCAGTCCTGTGAGAATATGATGAAATTGACACGAATGCAGGACATCAACTGGAGTTCTGTGCAACATGTCAAGGTACGCAAATACAAAGCACCAAACTGCCCTGCAAAAAGGGTGCATACAAAACAACTCAGCTAGGGTTGTTGCCATTAAGACTCAACGACTGCAGCATGTGCAGCAACAAACATGCTGCCCGCCACTCTTCTTCACTACCACGTTGTTGCTCCTGACGAATTTAGGTCTTCTCAGAGTCACTCCATGTAGCCAGTTCTCAAGTATTGAATAGTCAAACGGTTCGGCCACCCTGCTCGAAAAAGGATCATCAACAAAAGGGTCAGGGCAAAAACAAGAAAAAACAACACCAAATTTGACCAATGCTCGTTTACGCAATGAGGATTGGGCAGGTCACAGATCTATCCCCTCAAAACTTCTTTCATAAGCTTGAGGTTCAAACATCTTGTTGGATTTGAGCCCAAACAAATCCTGAGCACATTTTCACATCTTGGATCCAAGCAAACCTATGTGGTGAACGGAAACCAGGTAGCTCCAAATCGCTCCCCAGATTGGGATGTACACGGCCGCTTCTCCAATCTCTTCCAACCAAGAGCTACAAGTAGCTCATATATGCTCCTATCACCTCTAGTAAATCTAGGATCCCAATCTGTCCTGAAGCAAGACAGTCATGCCACTCCCATCACCATGGTCTCAGTTGGCGCGACGCTTTTTTTTAGCAACAAGAATGTGTGGTGATGCATTCCTGGAATCTACTTCATGCAGCTGTGCATCCTACATCTCGTCTTACTATTCCTGTTGTGAACTCGAAGGGGTCCATCCATGTCAGTCCGCTCATATTTTGTACTTCCCAGAGCCACAGTTCTCTACACTTGGTCATGTTTGTTATCCTTAGTACGATTTGTAGAGTCTGAAATTTCATCTCTTCACGGACCGGTCAAACTGAACCTTATCTATCAGGACAAGAGACGTTTCGGCGAGCTTTCACTGACAGCAAACCTGGGCGACCCATTTTGCGGCTTTCAACATCCCAAGTGCTGCAGGAATTTGTCCATCAAGCAACAGGATCATTTTGGTAGTTTGTCTGGACAGCAAGGAATCTATCCACCGCACTTCTCGCAAAAAAGTCCTGCCTTCCGTCTTCAGTCACTGCTAAATTTAAATATCCTCTTTCTATCCCCTGAGCAAAGTGACTTTGCCCAGTCTTCTTCCAGCTCATCGCAAAAGCAACTCTCCTTCACAGAGATCTGGCGAACGACAACCCCTCATGGTTGTTAAACCCCTGGGTGTCTGGGTTGCTGACTTCTATGGTTCAACTGTTAAACCCTCCAACTTAGACAGCGGATCAAGCTTCATCCAGGGTTGAGGTTCACAGGAAACAGCAAAGAACAAGCAAACAGTTGCCCTTGGAGAAATTCATCGCCCACAAATGCTCACCAGCCGAGTGAATAGAGCCTTAAAGGATAATTAAGTAAACACCTTTGTCCCTTAGCCCCTTCAGGGCTTTGATTCCTTCAAGGGTGGGCATTGGTGGGGTTTGGCTTTTCGGCTTAGATTCGCATAAGTGAATTGCACGCTTACCACAAAGCCGAATCAAGAGTAGCCACTGGAGACCGAGAAGAAATTTTTTGGACCTACAGACCAATCAACAACTCGGAGAGGACGAAAACAGAGGACAGTCTTCGAGAAAACAAGCTAAAACGAGCCAAAACCAGACCATTGCCTGAGGGTGAAGAATTTTGAGCTTCAAAAACCATGTTTTTCATGCAGATATTTATTCAATGAAAAACTGGTCTACTTCCGATTGAGATGTGGTGATTGAGGCAGGGGCTGGCATGAAGACCATCGTTGGTGAAAAGGCAAACATCATCTCTGCCCATACCTCGGCTACCCATTCACCAGTAAATGGGAAGATCAGATGCCAAGGATTTACGGTTGGCCCAAAATGTAAAGTGCCAGGTTGGACGACCCGAACTGTGGATCATGATCCAGGTAAAAGATAGAAACATTACTAGCAAATTCCGTCATGTTCAATGAGAAATCTCCAAATGGTCATGTTTGTCCTTCAAGGTGAAAGGACTGGATCCAATTCCGTGATGGTTCAACCAAAGGTTGATGTTTTGGCCTTTGGAATCCGATTCCCAGCAGTGATCAATCAAATTAGTTCCCAAAAAAACAATTCACCTGGTGGATTAGTTTTGAGATCAAAAAAGTTTGAGCCATACCCAAATGACATGTTTAAAGCTCCTATGGGATTTTCCTTTGGAATATCCTACGGTTCAAGTCTATTTTTTTTGTTATCGGTCAGGCATTCTGCCAGGTGTTCTATGTATATTTATATGTATATCTACAGTTCAATGCCTTGGATCCTTGAATCCTTGAACTTGAATATAGATGAGGAGCTTTCCAAGGCTCTGCATTTTGAAATAGATGTCTGATATATTTTCCCAAAAAACAGCAGGTTGAAAACCGACCCTTGAAACACCAAACTCCAAACCTGGAAAGCATCATGTTCGAGTTCCCCTATAGCCCTATGTAAAGTTTTGAGTAAATTTCAAGTTCGGTGTATTTCCACCTTCACCGGGGTGAATTTGATCTTTTTTTCGCCAAACCTCAAGGACCCTTTTGTCTGAACCGAATCACATGGATTTCACGATTGTCAGCACCCCTATATCACCCACACCTTACAATTGTCTGGATCGACCAAATTCGAGTTGTCGCAACGTCGCTTGGTGACCTTTGAAACGCAGCGAAACGGGCGCAACTGTGGCAGGCAATCCAGTGCTCCAAATTTGGGAGCCTACAGACCGTGGTTACTCCAATCTTTCAATCATCCAGCTATTCGAGGTCAGGCAAATCCCGATTATATGAATACAAGCCAACCTCTCATCGCAAAATTTAGGAACCCAAAATGCAAATTTGTCAAGTTTGGGGGTCCCTACTTTTGAATCCTATCAAAAAAACTGGTCAAAGTCTACTAAATAAATGATCCTGAAAATGAAGAGAAAATTCCCCCACATACTTCAAAATGCTTCATCCTTTCTTACAGGGGAAGTTTCTCCCTTCCCTCACTTGTCGAGGTCATCTCTGTGGTCGGCACTCGAAGGGCATCACTGAAGGTGACAACCTCGTTCAACTCCTCCTGAAACCAGAAACTCACATCATTCAGAAATTATTCCCCTGCTTCTACTGTAGATCTTTGGATGATTCAATGATACCCCGAAATAGAATGAAAATGGTGGTGATGGCCGGATCCATCCAGAGGCATGACGTACGAGTCAAATCAAGAAATGTCAGTGTCCGTTGATGGCGAAAACGGCCTTCAATCAGGAATCATATCCAAGTCTGTAGCAGTGTAGAAGATATGAATATGCCAAAATGTCAATTCTGCTAGTGTTTTGCCTTGTTGATGGGGAGTTGCCCAATGTATTCACAGGTTTAGATATCTCAATCTATCTTCAAATCAGATAAGTTCATATATTAAACCAGCTCTAGTCGTAACTCTTAATCTTGGTGCTAGTTGCTTTATAGGTGCTACCCAAAAACAACAAAAACGACAGAACTTGATGCAACTTTTCCTTGTGAGACTTCACAATCTTCACGGATGACCCATGTGTTGCCGCTGGATTGAAATCAAACAGCATGGTGGTTGGGAAGTTCCAACAGCACAATATTCCCAAATGGTTCTTGACAGCTGAAATCTGCCGAACCGCTTCGGGGCGGCAATTTAATCCTAAATATTACATTCCAGGCGGTGCAAGATTTCGGCCATCAACAATAGAATCAATCACTTCAGGGCCAACTCCTTTTTCAGCACCGGCTCCACAATGGATCAGGGTCTCATTTCATCCCTTGTATGACCCGAAGTACCGACAGCGTTCATTCGTAGGGGTTCCAATTTTGAATGAATAAACAAACCAACACACCAGCTCAGGGTCAACTGGACGAGCCCTGTCCTGAGTGAAGAAACCAGGACAAGCATAGCTTGATGGAGAGAAACCTGCAGTTGTCCAGTTTAGGTGTGAATCAAAGCCGCGCAACTCCTTCAGAGTCCCTCAAGAGAAGTGCTGAATTTGAAGGTGATGTTTTGAATCGAGGTCTTACTACATGTCCCTGTGGCAGAATATTTCCATGAAGGCAATCCTTGAGGGCTGAAGTTTTGCATTAATATCTTTGTCACAGTACAACGCATTGTGGCAGCAGCTCAACCTTAACTACTTTGATACAATCCTGCTGTTTACATTCCTGTGTACCTCTGAATATTTCACACCCAAATGAACAACGAGCTTAAAAATCTATGGTTGTGAGCAGTGTTTCTTGTTGTTGCCCGAGCATGGCACGCGCGAAACGCGGAGCAAAACTTGCTTCCAAATATTTCGGGGTAGATATCTCCCAAAAATGTTCCAGTTTCCCCGGGAGATATCATTCAAGAGACTTCTTCCAAATATTGCTGGGATGAGCTTCCAAAAAGGTATTTCACAAATTTTCTGACAAAAAAATGAAAATAAAACATGTCGTCGAAATAACTCCCAAGACGCTCCCAACTGAAGTTGTTTTTTGTACCGCAAAGATCGAAAGAAGTTGGGGGAACGCAGAAAAACCAACTAATGTACGAATGAATGAATGAATGAATGAATGAATGAATGAATGAATGAATGAATGAATGAATGAATAAATGAATGAATGAATGAAGGAAGGAACGAATGAATGAACGAATGAATGACTGAGTGAATGAATGAATGAATGAACGAATGAATGAATGAATGACTGAGTGAATGAGTGAATGAATGAATGAATGAATGAATGAATGAACGAAGGAATGAAGGAACGAATGAATGAATGAATGAATGAATGAATGAATGAATGACTGACTGAGTGAATGAACGAATGAATGAATGAATGAATGAATGAATGAATGACTGAGTGAATGAGTGAATGAATGAATGAATGAAGGAACGAATGAATGAACGAATGAATGACTGAGTGAATGAATGAATGAATGAATGAATGAACGAATGAACGAATGAATGAATGAATGAATGAATGAATGAATGAATGACTGACTGACTGACTGAATGAATGAATGAATGAATGAATGAATGAAACATGATTGCATGATAAATCTGCAAATTAAACAAATGAATGAATAGATTGTATAGATACCTCGACTGATACATGAATGAACAAGTCAATGAATACAGCGAGTAAATCGATAAATGCACTGAACACGAATTAAATAGCAAATGAAGAGATGAGATATAGATGAAATGAATCAATATAGATAGCGTTAAGAACGGAAGGCATGAATACGTGATCGGTACATTCAAACATTTCGATAGAATAGCACAAATAAAAAATCTAATGCACTATAGTACCTAATATATCTACATAACAAATAGCTATTAAACACCGCAGCCACGACCCCATTAACCCAGGTTTTGTCTGGGCCCTCGTGCACTGCTTACCAAACTGACATTGAGAGTCAGATAGACAGCTGCGTTCGTAGGGCCAGAGTGAAGCAGTTTGGAGACCATAATACCTGCTGAAAACCGTGATACAGTGATACCGTAACTGCTTGGCTACTTGGACAATCATCCCACAAGGAGTCATTCCCTAAAGAGGATAAACCCACCCCTGCTCATTTGTTATCTCCATCCTTTTGACCATCTGTTTTTGACCCAGAAATTTTGGGGTGCAGAATTATGCTCTGCTGTATATATGTCACATGTGCTTAAATATATAGACTGCGTATATGACCCATGCACTGTACCCCGGTCCCGAGAAACTAGTGAAGATCAATGAGCCCCCCACAACATGAGTTAAATGGAAAATCATCTACAAGCTGGGGTAAAAAACTGGCTGACATCTAGCTAACTCACTAGCTGGGTTGTATGAAACCATAAGAAAAGTTGGACAAGCCACCAATAACTGGTGCAGGATTTCAGACATCGAGGTACCAGTACCATCCAACAAGATACCTTTGGCTACTTGAGTTTGGAGTCATTTGACAAAAACAGGAGAAAAACAAGACAACGGTTAAAAACAAAACCAAAAGCTTGGCTCAAGAACTGATCACCATATTCTCAAGTTCGAAAAAGTATCTGCATGTCAAGATGAAATCGGTTCCTGTGCACCCAAGACATTTCAAGCGCACGTGGAGTAGTGAAAGCCCACTTCAGCCCAGCCACCAGAGCATTGCCGGCCTGCGCTTGTTCTAGGCTCTTTGAAGTCTGAGAGACTGAATCACTTTAACAAGGAAACCACCGGCATTTCCAAGTCAACCACCTGACACCTCTCATCAAGCTAGCTTTGGAGTAACCAACTGCCATCTACTTCCACCTTGGGTCTTATGAACCAGTCTGTGTAGATTGCGTACCCTCTAATAATCTAACATGGCTGTCTAGAAAATCTACAGAATCAACAGGAGACGCATCTCTACACCATTTTCCATTGCTTCTGACGGACAAAATCTGCAAACCAGTTGATTGTAAATACCCACAAATTGACCAGTGCCTTCACCTTCCCAACTGCTGGAATAGTATTTTGATGATTTTGGCTCGAACCATCGACAGTATCAATAGATTAGTGGAAGGCAAGATTCCTGATGTGAGAAAATGGACCTCAGCCATTGCGAATCTGAAAGGGATGATGACTAAATAAGTATCCAGAAAATCCCAAACCACCGGAAATCTGTCATGTCTCCGGCCTTCTGGTTCACAAAGCAATGCCATTTGGACTGACAAATGATCAATCTTTCCCAGGGTCGATGCCTCAGCCGACTTAGTGGGTTCTGGGTCAAAAAAAACACATGGAGAATTACCCAAAAAAAATCGAGACCGGAGGTGTCGGAGCGTCTTGGAGACATCCCATGTTTGAACCATGACATCTAGAATCATAAGGAGGAAGAAATCTCTTACCTCAAGTCTTACCTCAAGTCTTACCTCTCTTCTTGATTTCAACCAGAATCCTTTTTACACTCGAGGCAACTGAAGCCAATTTACACAATGGTGCTCGGCTCATGGCGCCTTTGGCCTTCATATAACAGCTTGTTTGATCTCTTATGAAACAAAATCTCCACCGTGGTATCTACACCTGAATCATCTTTTTCGGGTGTACATAAACCTGAGTCCATGGTGGTGAGTTGTATTCACATCCCTAGCAACCGACTCACGACCTGCAAGTCTCCCAAAACCCCTTCCCCTTAGCACCTTCGTTGTATCGATGCAGTGGCGATCCGAAAGTGAATCAAGGGCAGCAAACATGTAGCATGCCCCACAAGTGCCCTGGCAGGTTTTGAATAACAAGTGTTGGATGAGGCCTCTTTGCTTTTGAGATATGAAGGTTCAAATGGTTGAACATCTCAGGTTTTTAGTGTTCAACCACGGAAACGGCATGAAAAGTGTCAAAAATTGGGCAACAAAGTCACAAGAAGCCGAAATAAAGGATTCCAAGAAAGATTCCCTGTTAGCCAAAACCAGTGGGGCCTGATGATGCACATAGTCCAGACACTCAGGTCTCTCGTAAAGCCAACCTGACATAAACTTCCAGTTGGAAAACTCCAACGCACCGTGAGAGGAACCCCTAAACAACTAAAGACATTCCAGAATTGGAGCCTTCATAAACTCTTGCTTCTTGAGGCATGTCTGGGTATCAGGGTATGTTCGAAAGATCTCTCCCCTTTTAACACCACTTCAACGGCCAAGCAGAAAGCTTCTGCTTTGGCCCATCACCAAGCAGAAGGCCTAAAAGAAATCACTACCACCAAAACCGTCAAAAATCAGGTGCAACTTTTGTACCTCCTACTGAATCAGGATACAGTATACAGTATATTCAGATCTGAACTCCAAGGCCGCCACTGAAGTCTGAATCAAAGCTTTGCCGATCAGACTCATCGAGCTGAAGCAACGTCCCAGCATCCTCGGGTCGGAGCGTTTTGAAGATGGCAATCGAACGGTGAATCTAAGAAATTTTGAACAGGACCTTTCGAACAGACCCCTTGGGACCCCGAACTCTTATCGGGTTCGCGCGCGCGCGCCCTAAACCCCCCAAATTTGATATCAAAAAGGCGCACGCGCGCGCGAACCCAAGTTAAATTTACAGCTGGGGCGGGGTCTGTTCAAAAGGTCCTGTTCAAAATTTCTTAAAGTGAAACGTTGCCATTGTTCAGTCATTTGGAATTATCATTGCAGTACAAACAATGCACCGTTTCTCGGAAAATCAATCCTTACTATACATTTGCATTGCTTAATTTGATAACTCCAGCTGAAACAATGCTCTTTAACCGATGCTTCAGGTTCAAATGATTCATGCTGTGCCCTGATCAAATCAAGTTTCATTAAAGAAACGTGAATCCTTCTGAAAAATGGCTACCTCATGGCTATGACGGTAGGACCTAACCCCCTTTATGGAAATATACTGTAAATTCAAGGGTCGTGTGGACCACGCAGGCCCAGAAAAATCCCGGCCTTTGCACGCTTCAGAGCTCTCTCATAAGCCTCATGTGGAGTCTAAAATTCAACTCCTAGCTGTATTGTCGAATGGAACCTGAAAATGATGATTTCGATGTTGCATTTCACTAGCGTAACCATTTCTACTTGTTGAGAGGTTGAGAGCTTTTGATCGAGACAGCCACCTCTTCAAAGCAACACAACAATGACAACAAATGAAAGCTGAACGCTGCAGCTGTCGCTTCAAATCTCCGTTTCTGCGCCAAGCACCACACCTCTTTTTCTTTGTCGATGATAACACCTAGGCCACCAGGTAGACTGAGGTATGATTCACCTCAGTCGACGGCAGTGGGTCGTCATCCTAGGATTCTAATGAGACTGGAGGAAATCAAACGAAAAAGATTTGGTGACAGTCGATTTCCAAGAAATGTAGCCACAATAGAACTAGAAGTTTCCCTCCTAGTAGATCCGGTTGAAAATCGTTGTGCCATGGTAGATGACTGAAGGGTAGAAGTCCATCCGCAAAACATGTAAATCATCGTCATGTTGAATACTTTGAAGCCAGTGAGGAACTCGAAAAGACTGAAAATGGCTATGCGACCCTACAAGTGGCTACACTCCCTGAAAGTAACAACGAAAGGCCCTGCAACCAAAGAAGGAAACGATTCATCTTCCAGTTGTTTGCTATGAGGATTCAACTCATCCACCCTTCCAATCCTGTATGTTTTTCCAGCTTTTAGCCTTTCCCATGCGTTGCATCCGGCTTTTCTGGCCGACATCCCGTGCTCAACACAGTGGGAGCAGCTGGAGTTGTGTGGAGCAAAAGTTCTAAAGATTTGTTCTGATGTTGGCATTGATTTCAAATCAATCCAATCAATCCAAGCACATCTGGGTTAATTTCATTGTAATTCCCAAGACTGAATTATTTGAAAAAAATTGGAGGATTCCTTTCATAGAATTCCATCGATTCGGAAGACACCCAATGTCTCTTCACATATGCACCACCCACATCCACCAATCATCACTTCTGCGAGCAATCCTGCAGATCCAATCGATCTGAGATGGAAAGAAAAGGCCGACAAAAGTGGCATTCTCTCCATTGGTCCATGGCTCACAATAACGAAATCGACTTCACGTCAGCTAAAAGTCATCTCCACGTGGAGGTCCACTTGTTGGGAGCTCCTGGACAACCGACGGCCAAGAACGGCGTACTCCCGGGATTCCTTGCAAAAAAAAAAGCAAAATAACGTACTGTGCTTCCAGGCTTGTGAAGCACCCAAACATCTGAAAAAATACCGGATAAAAAACCTAAGACGTGGCAAAAATGGACCCGAGCGGTTTGGGCCCCGAGAAGCTCGCCTCTGATGATGGATGGGCATCTTAGATTCAACCCGCCAGATCCGTTTGGTTGCTCTCCACCACCACCACCACCACCACCACCACGACCACCAGCAGCAGCAGCAGCATCAGCAGCTAGAAGAGGATGCAATATTCAACCATCTTTGGGTGAAACCTCACCTTCACTTGACTTGAAGGTCATTCTTGGATTCAAGATATCCTAAAGTACCTACTCAAAATCTCCCTGCAATTGACAGCCCTTCACGCCTTGCCTGAAGTTGGAAGCTCAACGAAATGAAGAGGAATTGCAAATCACATGGCAGGGTATTGAGGGCCACCACCGCCTTCAGGCACCGTCCAATTGATGAACTCCTGTGGCCAGGATTCCATTCATTCGAAAGTCCGTAAAAGGGATGAGTTGATGAGTTAGTTGGTGTCTCAAGTGTCTGTTTGAGCATCACTGCTGCTAAGATGCACAAAAACTTAAAACTCTAAATCATTCAATCAAGAAATAGAACCTCTGAATACCGTTTCAGTGCGTGCTCGAGGTTGGAAACACTTACGTCTACGTGAATATTCATTCTAAAACAAACAGATTGACCAGATTAACAGATTGACTTTGATGCACTTAAAGCAAGCTGTGGAACTGCCAAACCAAATGCATGCAAGTCTCCTGAGGGGTCTTGATGGAGCAGCACTTGCAGTGAACGCAGTTCTGCGCATTGATTTGCAACTTCATGCTTCCATCGGCAGCATCCTCATCTGGCACATACCTGAGATTCACAGTGCTACTCTCATCCATTGACCGCTCATAAAGGGCCAAGGCGGTTGAGGCTGCCAAGAAACTCGTAAACCTTTGCAGGGCAAAAGCGACCCTCGGGTCCGTCGTAGGTGGGTAAAGAGACCTCCAATGGCACATGCCTTGGGAAACACAGAGCTGTTGAGTCACAGTCGTCATCCTTCTGTAGATGCTTTTCGTGTAGTGATATGTTGGTGCAAATCTGTTCTCTTTCTTGTGTATTTGAGTGAATATTATGATGATGCTTCTAGTACCCTTTCTTTTTCATCAGCATCTGCATGTCAAAGAGGTTGAGCACATCTCTTTGACTCTATATCTTTCAGCCATGTCTCCGGGACTCGTCTTTGACTTTCAAATGGGCCGGCTGGTCGTGCTCGTGGTTCACCCCACCTCATCTCGAGATCCATTCCGCTTGGAACTGACTCAAAGTAGGTGCTGATTGAACCTACCTAGTGAAGTCACATTGGACAGTGTGAAACGGTGTGAGACAGCGATAACGCCACCTAATTACAGTTCGATCACAGCAAACCTTGGGTCATTTGCCAAGAGACTTCTTGCGAGGTTCTCCAAGAGGTCAAAGGAGTAGACCCCGTCAGGTTTGGGATACTCAATCTTTTCACAGTCCTTTGCCAGAGCTTTCTGCCAGCTGTCCAACAGTCTTTGTGTCTTTGTGGGGTTCTTCATCTGATGGTGAAAATGTTGAGATATGTCCCATTTGTCATCCCTAGTTGTGAGTTGTGAGTTCAATTGCAGTACAATGAGCATATCAGGGTGAAATTCGATGACAAGCTTGCCGAGCAGCAGCTTAGAAAGCGGCCAATCGAAATTTCAAACAAGAGTTCTTCAAAGTGGGCCTGTACACAACCATAACCAGGCCGTGTCAATATGGTTGTATTTCTGGTCAAAGCCAGGATTAGAAGCACTACTGCAGCACTACGGCAAGCATGAGGTGTGTGAGTTTTTTTCATCCTTCTTGTGAAGAAATAAACTGTGTACTTGAGTTCGGTCCAACATCTGTCTTGGAACAATCGGCAGCTGTTTTGATCTGAATTAAAGACACCCAAATTTACAAATCTTTGGCTCTGTTTCTGAAGATGTTACCAATCTTCCGCCTGCAACAGGTTTTCGTTGAACCCACCCTGAAACTTCAATGGCAAGGTGCTTTGGCAGGCTTGGTGTATTCGCCTCGAGCACAAGGCTGCGAATAGTCGGACTTCAATTTTCAGGTGTTGGTTGTGAAATCATAAAGTGGGTAGCCTTTTTTCCTGTGGGGTCTTTTTCCGCAGTAGCATCATACCAAGTGAATCCACGGTTTTAAATGTTTCTAAATGGGTCTTTGATGCTGTTGTTTGCTACTCTTACCATTCTGTACTCCTTGCCATTGTGTAGTCCAACTTGAGCCGGAGAATAACTCTCTGTCCAATCCCGTGATGCTGGTAAGTGAATAGGGAGGTCCAAAATGAATCATGAAGATCGAAAACGCAGTTCACTGGGCATCGACTCCTCTTTTATGAATAAGTAAAGTATTGATTCTGGCGCATTTGATTTTGCACCTCCAAGAAGAAGCAACGCTGTACCTAGTCTTTGTACGACCGGTTACACCCTTGCTTCCACCAAGCCACAATCCTTCTTGGACCAGCGAAACGTCCAGGGTTCCTTGCGAGCCACTTTTGATACGACTTCTTTAATTCCAAAAAAATAAGCTCAAGCACCAGCCGGCTGTCTCCACCAAACTATCCAAACTAACCCTTGAATTCTAAAATCAAGCAAAATCAAGCGACCCACCCAAATCGGCAACAGCCACCTTCCCACGACTCAGCATCAGGGTCATGCCGCCATAACTAAGACCTGGGAGCATTCCCAGGCTCCAGGCCTTAATCTCAGGAAATCCACATGGGCACCGGCCATTGCCTAGCGTGTAGTAGCTAAGGTGTTACAAACACATACTGTATCTACATAATAGTTCACAATGCAATTATATGTATATATATGTACATATATATGAACCATGGTTACATATCGTTACTACACACTTCAGAGCAGTGGGATGATCATCCAAGTTCAAAGTGAACTTGCACTTCACATTAACAGAAACACTAAGGGCGATCATATTGTTGAGAATGCGCATGATTTCAGGAAGGATGACTTAATAGGAAAATGCTGAATATGAAACCGTTGGAGTGAATGTAAAAGTCGTATGCACATGGCATCTGGAGATGTAGTTCAAGAGCATGCATGCTGCATACGCTCACGCTCAGCAGTTTGATGCCCAGCTACTGGTTTGAAGTTCCGCACACGCGACAACTCTTCCCAGACCCAGGAGGATCTGACTGCCTCCTCGTATTTGGTAACCTGCAGAGTTGCGTCGAATGTGAGTAGAGCTTCGTATCATGGTCAAAAGTCTGGGGCAGGATCTATCCCAGTAAGGGAAATGTTGGAAACCAAAGGCCAATTTGTATGCAACTGCCACCTGTTGCAGTAGTTTCCACGACCAGTTTTCCTCATTACACTATTGCAAAATGTAGATTCGTCACCCTGCAGCGGCCTCCGATACCTCTGACTTTCCCAGCACGGCATCGGCAGCACATTCGCCGGCCAACATGCCTGTCCTCAGCCGAGGCACAAGGAAATCCCGACACGGCACTTGTTGGAAAGTTGTACCAATGGTACCAATCCAAACACAGCACTTTGGGGCAAGTCACTCAGCATATATGTCGTACATGCGCATTGTTTGATCCTCTCAATATCAGATCATGTCGTTACTCCGGATCAAGTGATAACATGCATCATAAATACGGCTATCTGTTTGAGGATAGGTGCACCATTTCATGCCGGCCATCAAAAACGATCCCAAATCAACATTCATCTGACTGAAATCTGAGTAAACTATCACAGTTTACCAAGCCAAATACAGTATCAGCCCAATATTTGCGGTTAAACCCGAGGCCCAGTAATCTATACTTGTAGTCAGGTCAGGGCAGGTTGTTCTACTTTGCCCAAGAATGTCAATCCCTTTCATCTTGCTCAATGCATCAAGACTTTCCGGGTAGATTCTTTTCGTCGCCGAGAGACTTCATGGCAGTGTGGCTACCTTTGATCTTCGGCACATTTAAAAATCCTGCGCTGCAACCTGCAACACATAATTTCAATGCTTTGTTTCGGAGGCGTCTCAAACTTGGGATAAACTGCCCAAAACAAAGGTTCCGACGGAAGTAATTCCTTTTGAGTTGGTGGAAGCAAACACTTGGAATCTTTGGCGCGTTTGCAATGACTTGATCAGCCCAAACGCCAACCTGTCAGCATTCCACCGGGGAAGGTCAACTTTGGCACTGCTTGCAAGCCGCCCTCATTGAGGCAGCGGGCGCCATAGGAGATGCAGGTACCACCCTGAGAGTTGAAGGGAAGTTCGACTCAACGTCATGATGTTGAGTCCTTTAGTACCAATTCCTCTGGGATCGAAAACTCCCAAAATCGATAGGAAAGTCCACATCGACATCAATGTCCAGCCTCTAAGAGAGCTTTGATGCGTGGGTGCATCTTGAAACGCTGAAACTCCTGGTACGGACTCCTGAGAATGCCGTGGACCATCGCGTGACACCCCTTTCAACCCAATGAAGCCGGAAGATGAAGCCATGCTGTTTGAAGTGTAGATGCACTTACACTGCGGGAAGTATCATGTTTGAAAGATTCCCAGCCCGTGTCCAGAATGTTGCAAATGCACTATGCAAAGAAGTTGCTGTTTTTAAGCAACATGTGGCATTTGGGCATGCCTTGAATTTCTTTGCAGTCAAAGCGGCACATATGGGTTCGAGTAGTCAAGACCAACCACCATACCTGGCAGCTGACATTTTGCCATCAAAGTCACAAGGCCCATCATGACCATCTGATCATCATAGCATAGAGCATTCCAGGCCTATGTGTAGAAGATTGGGTTCCATATGGTAGATGAAGCCACCTCGCAGGCAAAACAAATCTCGGCGCTGGGGGTTGCGGTGTCTGACATGGCGCAAAGCTGTTGGCTGCTGTTCTTTCCAACCCCACGCCTCCGTAACTCATCAAATCCATCGGCCACCCCACGGTGTGCGTCACGGTGCCCGCCCGGTGATTCTCCGGAGGGATTTCCCACACCTGCCCGAGGAGGCACTCGAATCAGGCTCTTGCAAACATCCCTACAATCAATAGGAAACGCTGGAAACATATACCTTTTGAAAGCTTCGTCTTCGAGCTGTTGAGTTGATATTTTCAACACCCCACAGATTGACCAATGTAAATTTATTTAAATTTCAACAGAAAATCTGAATCCCTGGGAAGGCCCTCATTTCTTGAGGCAACCTGCAAGCTCCGTAAGTTGGGACATGTGCTGCTACTGGGGCAAGACTCTTGCAAGCGTCACTTTGTCAGCAGGAAAGACTTTTGCAAGAAAAGGTGTATCTAGACTTCGGTAGAAATTGCGGTGTTTTTCTAGGATCGGAAAGGCAGTGACCAAAATATCTGATGTCATCTACATTCTTAATCCAGTCAACTTAGCCTTACTACACCACCAAGTTGATGTGAGCTCGGTTCACCCACCTCTTTCACTCCAAGACCATAATGCTGAGGCGACACGCCTCGAGATGCTTGTGCGACGAATAGGCTCTCCGAGAGAAAGGCGGGAAGCAATGGCAACATTGTTTCCGAAAATTGGCCAGAGTCTTTAAGATGCCAAAACGAGAAACTAACTAACAAAAGCGTAAATCGATGGATTATTCAGGGTCTTGTAAAGGGTGGTAGGGATTGTATAACCTCCTAGAAGGCAATATTGTATAAGCGGTATATACTGCCAATCGGGCGATCATATACTACCTGCCACCCCTTTGCAAGAACCTGAAAAATCCATTGAACAAATGAGCGTCAACGTTGGTCACCAATTCAGCAACAAAAAACATCAAATTTCATCCGCATCATTTGTTTCAATGTCTATCATCTTGGCCTTCCCGGAGGTTGAACTGCTTCATGAGCTGTTCACTCAGGGAACCTCGGCAGCCTGGCAACGCAAGAGCCCAAAGAAATCAGGGCCAATGAACCAGCCTTCGTTGCTAAGGGACAATGTTGGTTCCTGTCTCATGCATGCATGCATGGGGAGAGGCATGTCTCTCATGTCGCATGCTTGCAGGGGTTGGTGGAGGGGCAACGGTCAACAGGGACCCCCAAAAAAGCAAGGGAATTGGATTGAAGAGTCAGCTATCTTTGGAATATGAAAGTCAACTTTTCAACCACCAGACAAGGGGGGTTTTCAATGCCAGTCTCTCTGCTTCTTCATGAAATTTGGCAAAAAAACACCCCTGAAACTTAGACTTTGCCACGGCTGTCCCTCCGACAGGGCGTTCGGAAATACATCTGAGCTACGAAAGAAAGGGATCCGATCCCATGAAATCCTCGTTGGTGAGGAGGGATTCTCATTTCAAGATATTTCAGGGCAATGTCATAATCCCAAAATACAATCCTGAAATTAGAATCCATGGCACATCTTTCCCATTCTTCAGCTCCATCCCTTTTTGCACAGCCCAGGCAGCTAGCAAAGCAAAAATGTCCGACCGATTTCCACCAAGATGGTGTTAAATTTCACAAATCAGGTTGGTGCTTGGATTTAAGGGTGCTTGCTTGGAGTTAACACTTGGGTATAAAATGGAAATAGCGATTCCACCACAGGATCAAGGGGGCTCAAATTCAATTCAATCACGCTGATATCGTGTTGATATGATAGATTCATTTTGATGACTTGTAAATAACTTATATACGATATAAGTGTGCAGTGGTCATTGATACAGAAACTTGTCATCTCAAACAAAGATTGGCAGCGCAGCTGGTACAGTTTCTCCAGATTTAATTTTCACATGTCGCTCGTCCATCGATGCTGATTTCAGCATTGAAAACGTCGCAGGCCCATATCCCACACACGGACCGTAGCTGCACGCCGCCAGGCATGAATATGATGAAAAAGAAATGTAGGATTCGAAAAAAAACACCAAAGAAAACACTAAACATACATAATACATACTGTATCCTGAGATTTCTGAGCCTACTACTGCATAAACAACAAAGAACCAAACATCTTCAGTCTTCAGCCTGACACTCTCCCCACGCAGCACACTGCGACACGATCCACGTTGAGTTCGAAGAAGCAGTGCCAAAACAGCAATACAGGACAGACATACAGTTAGTCTTTTTTGCTAACTTTTGCCCTGGCCATTGCTTCAGTGATGGAAAGAGTATCGCCTGGCGTGTGCGATGCAGCGGGACGTTTGCCCCCTCTGCCAGGCGCAGTCGACTTGGGTTTTGCTTTTGCCTTTGAGGCTTTCGCCTTTGGCTGGCTTTTTGGCTTCGCCTTTGCTGACTTGGCCTTCGCTTTCGCTGTGGATGATCTTAGACTCTGTGTAGCTTCCTTGGCCTTTTTCTCTGCAAGTTCACCAATTGTAAGCTGGTCTGGGTTTGGCTCAGTGCTTGCATCACTGTCCGAGTCAGGCTCATCCACATCGGTCGGTTTCTTGCTCTGATCGGGCTTGGGTTTCTCCTCAAGCAATTCACCATGTTTTGGTTTCACCTCCGTCTCCGTATCCTCGGTTGTTGCAACATCTGGTTGTTCAAGCAATTCACCATGTTTTGGTTTCACCTCCGTCTCCGTATCCTCGGTTGTTGCAACATCTGGTTGTTGTTGCTGGTGTGTCTTCTCAGTCTGCTCTGTTGCATGTACATCCATTGCCTTCACCATCTCTCCGTCCTTGGTTGATGTTGATGGTGCTTCCTGTAGTGGTGGTTCTGCCTCACTCATCTGCTGTGTTGCGGCATCTAGCTGGTGTGGCTGTTGTGTCATCTCATGTTGCTTCTGTGTTGCCTCTGTTGCTGATGTTCCAGCACCCTCCGTTGCATCATTGCATGCATGTGTTGGTGGTACCTCCTTTGGTGGTTCTGTTGCCTCACTCTGCTTTGTTGCGGCATCTAGCTGTGGGTGTTGTGTCATCTCAAGTTGCTCCTCTGATGCTTCATCACCCTTGCCAGCTGTTGCTGATGCTTCATCACCCGTCGTTGTATTTCTTGATGCTGATGGAGGTACTTCCTGTGCTGGTTCTGCTGCTGCTGATGGCGGTGTTGTTGCATCCGGTGTTGAGGATTGTGGCATTGCTGTGTCTTGCCGGCTGTGTTCTAAGTCAAGCTCTGCCACAGGATTACACTCTTCAGCATCCAGCACCTGCTTCTTCACTTCAATCTCGAGTGGAGCCTTAGTTATTGCGATGAAAGGGGCATGGGTAGTGGGTCAATCTGAGTCAACTTCCCTGATTTTATTAAGGCAAAGAAGGTGACAAACAAAATGTTGCTTGTAGTTTTTTGTGATTGAACTGATTGAACTGATTGTACATCGCTTTGTTGAAAGTCATGCTGCAGTCACACAAGTGAAGAAAACATCGGCATCAGTATTTACAGGACAGTTCAAGCTCCTTGTCAAAAAAACATTGCAAAACAAAAAATGTTCGCTATGTACTATGTACTATGTATGTTGTATTCACTGTTTGGTCTAGAATACTTGGCCGGGGACAAGAACAATGTGTGCTTTGACCTGGTGATTCTACATCAGAAAAAAAGCAATGAACTTGACAATGAACCGGTCCAGTCTTGGTGTTCTTGCCATGTAGTTCTTGACAAGCCAAGTAAGCATCCACACGTACAGCAGCATCGACACAGGAACGCTGGAAATATATCCCACTAAGTTCTCCATAATATTCATCATCTTGATTCTTCATCTCGCGTTTCTGGTGCTTGGTTTTGGGTCTGGGACGTTGTGATACGTGCAATGCCTGCACTACATGCTTCCATTGGGGTGTATTTCTCTTTCTCAATCTAGGAACCACTTCTGCATCTGTGCTGAGGGCTTTCGCTGGAGATGGCATCGGCGGCTTCGGCGGCTCAGCATCAGCAGAAGGTGCATCGGCTCGGACATTGTTGGCAATGGGTTGCAGCTGCGGCTCTTCTGTGTTCTCCTCATGGGTGGGAACACGGCGTGTGTTGTTTTTTTTTGCTATGCGCCAGTGTCAACACGATAAAAAGAAACACAGATCATCACCAGGGCAATCAAAAAACTTCTGTTCATAGTTCATGGCATGTCTACTGTTTTACTAACCGATTCCCTCCCAGTGATGGCAATGCAATTCCCTCCGGCACATACCAATGCGCTGCATGATCGTCGCAGGCGCTCATAAGAATGGGAATGGCAATGCTCCTCGGAATTGAGCATGTGTTGGGATGATGGTAGAACATCATTTATTCAATTAATTAACTAGTATTAATCAATTGGTAATTATTGTCATCATCCATTGTATGGTCATCACAAGGTTGTCATCACGAGGTTTTTTTTTACAAAGCCAAGCTTCGATGGAAAGTATGGCACAGCTCGTTCCAAAGCAAGAAGATTCTCCTTTGTCATTAAGCCACATGGAGCACGTACGCATATGTTGTTGGACAACAAAGCTTTCTCAGCGAAGACGCATCCAGCAGGGACAAACAAAACCTCAATGAGTCAGAAGCCCATGGGCCATGGGCCCCTGTCCAATGGGCATGGCAGTCCAGAAGAAGGTAGGAGGTAACAGAACATCAATGTCAATGTTGTCAAGAAATACTTGTGAACGACAACACATTGCAGTCGCACTCACCTCAGACATACTACAAGTGCTATTGAGCGCTATTTCATACATATATATCCTAGTCCTATCTACCCCGCCCCACATCAGACATAGATGCTTGGTTTGCCCCTATCGAGGGACGATGATGATGGTTAATAACGCTGTCACTGAATTTGGATAAATCAAGAAACATCACCCTTGCTCAGCCATGCTTGCCGGAGTGTTGGGTATGACATCGTATCTTCTGGCGACCCCACTTTCAAGAACTTTTCAACACCTCGTAGGAAGCACTGCCAAGTTTCTTCAGGAGTTGCTGTCGGAGCTACGGGAACAACCTGACATTTTTGTTGAAGGTTTTGGGGGTGGGTATCGTTTTGGGTCAATTAAAGCCAAAACAGAAACTGTGATAATAGATAAACATTGCTAAGTGTGTTTGACTAGTAGCATCTTCGACAGAGACAATGGAAATAGCACGGCTGCCCTCCGTTTGGTATATCATGTGTGGATATAACCCAGACATGACCCCATCAAAGCTTGCCCCTTTTCGAAAGCCTACCATCTGAAGGGCTTTCCACAATTGTAATTCCTGATTGGCTTGGCGGTTAACCTTGATTTTGGTTCCTTCCTTTTCCTTGGTTTTGGTTCCTTCCTTTTCCTCTGGTTCTTGCATCCTATCAGTGATGGTTTGTAGTTCCGCAGCGATATCATCATACTCGAGAACACAAGCGTCAGGTAACTTCTCACCTGCCTGCACCTTCTCCTCCAACAATGCAACCAAAGAAGCATCCATACTAAGAGCCATACGAGCCTCTTGAGATGCCTCAGAAACAGCACGCGTGCTCTTGACCTTTTCTGGTTCCTTCTCACAGAGACCAGCGAACTCGGAAATGAAGCTCCTAAGGTCAGCCTGCAACGCTTGATTTATGTTCTGTGACTTCTTGCCCTCAAAGGAACCGCATTCATCCAAGACTTTTTTGATGAGAGAACGACGGGACCTCCATACTACTGGCAAACCAAGTAGGCATGCTTCGAGAAATGCTTTCATCTCAGTTTCAACCTTCATTTCACATCCACCAATCCTGTTGAGAAGAACTGGATAATCTGAGGGTTCTAATTCCTCTGCACCTCTAACACGCCTCGCTTTGCGTTTGCCATTCGCATTATCATCCCCATCCTCAGCTTCTTCAGCTGCCTCAGCTTCTGCCTGTTCCTTTTCTTTCTCTGCCTGTTTCTCTGCCTTTTTTGATGCCTTCTGCATATCTCGCTCTTCTTTCTTGAGTCGTTTTTTCTCTTCTCGTTCATCTTCCTTTTCCTTTCGTTTTCTCTCCCTTTCCTGTGCCGCTTTCTCTTCCAGCCTTGCTTTACGCAAAGCATCTCTGGTGGAACGGTATTGAGATGCACTCTGGGTAGCTGCATCAATGATATGCTTGGCACACGAAATGCCATGCATAATCAGATCTGCTTCGATTCGAACCTGAGTCCAAACACGGTCATATTCTTTTTGCAGTACCAACCATTGTTTCAATTGTTTCCATCGCAAAATTCAACCACCACCCCCCATGGCCCCCCCTCAACAACCTAGGCACAGCTTCAACCGACTGTAACATTTCCAAGTTGTTCCTGGAGTACTTGATGAAGCCAATGGTTCGAATGTGCTCAGGAAGCAAGCCAGCATCACTAAAGTATTCATCATCCTTGAAGTTTGCGTAAACATCATCCGCAATGGCCTGATTGCTATTGGGTGATGTGTCAACCTCGGAGGAAATCTGCTTCAACATTGCAAACCGAAGCATTATTTCTTTCACCTTCAAGTCAGCATCACGGTGCTCCTAGCCAGGGGGTTGCGTGTATATAGTCAAATATATACATATAAAAAATATATGTATATATATAAATATATATCTATACAGTTATATACATTGTAGAAGAAACATAAAACTAAACCATCGCTTAAACCAACAGCACGAAGACCCCGCTCCTCTGAATCAAAGTCATCTTGAAACAGTCCAATGACATCCCGGCAGATTTGTTTTCCTCGGTCTGCCTTAGACTCCAAGTCTCCGACGTCACGCATAGTTGCTTTCCTGATCTTAGACGCTGCCACCACCGGATCTTTGCAACCCTTCAAGCATTTGGCAATTTGTGGAAATCGAGACTGACCACCACTATCACCCTGAAAATCACTAGGCTGTCTGTGTTTCGTGTTTCCCTTTGCAACACCACCTCGTTGATTCTCAATCCCAGTTCCACGAAGAGTGAATGAAATGGCTCCATCATCTAGTAGTGAGAGGCACTGGACGTCAGAGGCAGGGCGACAGCGGATTGACGAAAGACTTTCATCAATGTTCATGATGGAACCAGCGCTTGCCTTGTGAACCTGATGCATGTTTGCAAGGGAAGCTTCATTTGGCTCGTTCACTTCGTGCCTCAATTCAACTCTAGAAGATCTGTCCTACCAGCGGCGGTCAGCGGAACTGAAAAACACAATTTTGCCATTCACAAATTTGGTCCTGGTAGTCTATCTCCACCGCATTCGTTCCAGTGTGAACATATATTTGCCAAACCTCATGTGAAGGAAGGGTTTCATTGAAGGGTTTGCCAAACCTCTAGAGAAGGACAACCAAATATGAGCCAAGGGGCCAATCGCCCGCTTCTGCCACCATTAGGATCCAGAGCTTCTGTTTGTTCACGACGTATAGTGTTGTCGCTGAAGTCCCGGTGCCACTTGCGCTTGGCACCCTCTTCCGTCAAACCTTAGTGTCAAAAAGAAAACTTCCACATCAAATCGTACGTCCAGCAGTTGCAGTTGCTACAGCTCTTGCAGAACCGGACCAGCTTACTGTCTAATACAAACATTTCAAACTCATCCGAATATTCATTAGCTGATAAGTAACGTTGATGGTTGGGACACTTCTGCGTATACCATTGAAGGTACTCAGGCCAAGCCATAGGCTCGTACTTACGGGAATCTTGCTGACGGTGGCCTGCCTGATGAACTTGGCTGATACTTGCAAAGTCATAAACAAAGCCTTTGGACGTAGACGTTCGCCGTCCAGGCCGTGCAACTTCATCAGCAGTCCTCATGACTGAAACCGCTTGTTCCTCATCATCTTGCCCCTATAAGACATCTGAATGAATGAAAAAGTCAAATTGTGAATGCTGAAACTTGACGAAACATGTTGCATTGCAAGGGTCTGCTCGGAGTATTTTTTCAAGTGCATCACATACAGGTCCTCAGAGTGTAGGTGTTGTAGGTGCAAAGAAAAAAGAAACTCGTGGTGGATCTTCCGAAGGTGGCTTGAAAATGGGCAGAGAAACCTAACATGCGATTGAGTTGCATGATTACCAGATTCCATCTCAGTCAATTCCTTGTCTTTACCAGCTCGTACGCTTTGATCCATGAATTTTTTCCTCTTGGCGACGTGGATGGCACATAACTGTGTATGCCTCGGCCCCGACTAAAGTGAATCAACATGACTCTGACAAATGACAAACAACACAATGCGTAATGTTTAATGTTGTCAAAATAAATTCAAAATCAATGTGTTTGTCAGACAAACAAACTGCCCAAAAACAAACTCAATGTTAAACCATGTTACACCCGTTTTTTGCGAACACATTGCTGATTGCACACCTCACAACACACCATGCCGTCTGGAATCACCACAGCACCTGGTTCGCCACCATCAAGGGGCGGTGGCGTTGGTGCAGCCATTGCCCAAATAGTTACGCAGGTCAACGCAGGTTCGAAGTCACTGGCTCAAAAACTTCGGGCGGTAGAGGTAGTAGCATGTATGAAATGAAGTGTACGATTTGTTTCATGTTATTGATGATGTTGCGAAATCCACCAAGTTACAAACTACAACGTGTTTCACTGCTCAGGACTGCACGCTACAAATCATAAAACATACAACCTCAGGTCAACTTGATGTCTTGCAACTTCCCAAAAAAAACACGTTCAATATTTTGCAGCAGTCAGGAGTCAGCAGGCAAAGTGATCCATTCAACCTCTTGCGTATCTTACAATCAGAAGTGTCACCATCATCAAAATCACTCCAAAAAGTCGAGGCCATGCCATTCAAGGGCACTAGTGCTGCCAACATGCGTTGGATTTACAGACATAGAAGGGGCATCGTCAACAACCCCATCATCTTCTGCTACTGCTACTGTTGCGCGGTCTTCAGCAGTCACAATGGACCAGTCATGCGCTACCCATGTAGATAAAATCACCCCCCAAACTGATCCGCATACCGCTTGGTGCATGCCCTTAGTGGGATCCAAAATCAAATCCAAAAAACGAAATAGTAGTCACAACGGCAATGATAACTCAACTGACTCAACTGACCACCAAACACGGCAATGACACATTCTTCTACTCTGTGAACTGTGAAATAAACTTGGCCAAGCATCGTTTCCGGCAAGTTGCTTGAGAGCTGCACCGCTCAGGCCCTCAAAATCGAACGGAGGGAAAGGCGAATCATCGGACAGCTCTGCATAAGCAGCGACGCCCATCACACATAAGTGCTCCTGCATTCCATGTGGCAGTAAACCGCTTTTGACAAGTAAAACATGGTTGGCGGTAAAAGAACTTCTGCAAGAAAAAACAATTGGGAATGCAGCTTGCAGAAAAACAATATGCAATGCATTCAATGCAGTCCTTTGGAAATAACATTCTCTCCTCTGTAGCGGCTGCAGGCAACGCTGGATTGGTGATGGCCCACATGGTCCCTTGTCGTAAGAGTGTGGGAACAATCCCGGACACTATTGCCCTCTTTCCTGGGTTCTCCTGCAAATTGCACATGCCAGCATCATAACCTGCGTGCATCACGGCACTAACCATGCTATGCTTCTTATTTTAACAATGAAGAAAAAAGAAGCGAAGCACCAACTTGACAAAAAGCTCGGCCTTTGCTCCACATCCGTGCAACTTTGGGATGTTGTTTGTATAGTTGCAGCCAAGCTGGTTGCACTCCTGAGAACACTTGTGTGTGTGTGTGTCAAGTGCTATCACCCAAAAGGTTCACTAGGCCATCATGACTTCTTGATTGTTGAAACGTGTAGTGAACCTTACCATGCGATATCTTAGTTGTTATGAGAATGGTGTCAAAAAAAAACATATAATCCACCATCCACTGTCCACCCTCCGTCTTCATTCCTGTCAGCAGATCTTTGAACTGCGATGACAACTTCCGGTGCAGTTTGTGTGCCAGCTCCTGCCGGGTGCGTTCTACCTCTGCCTCAGATCAATGTTGACATCAATGTCAAACCATGCCATCATGTCATCATGTCAGGTCAAAACGGAAACAAAAAATGATCAAATAAAGCCGAATCACGGGTGGTGCGATCAAATGTTGAATGCAAGAGAGCTTTGGAACGCGATACAACGTGTTGATAAGCTGCAGCCCCGGCAATGCCAATGAACCTGCCGCCTTCAAAATCAAGATGGCGTAAAGTCTTGGCCTGTTGCTTGGCCATCCGAAGTATGATTGGCTTAGTAGCCACACGCGCTTCTGCTTGGTGCCCACCAACTCATCCATTGCCTGACGGATTGCTAGAGATTCTACACTCATAGAAATTGTAGAAATCTCTCATCCATTCAGCCACCACTCTCAGTCTCAGCCACCAAAAAAAAAATGATCGCCTGTGGTCTTGTGAATACACATACCTCAAACAAGTCTCCCAAGTGAAACTCGAAGAGGCTTCGCATGAAGCGGCTGGTGCACTCATGCAATGCCACTGCCTCAGGAAACAAATCTAACACAAACTGCATTATTGCATTGCGTAGATTTTTTTGAAGTCATCAAGCACCCGAAGTGTAGATGTCATCATATAATCAGCAACACTGTTCGAATTATTTGACAAACAAATCAGATTTTTGAGAATCAGACCCAACAAACCACCTTAAGAAACCCAAACATTTGTCCAAACATGTCACTGGGCGAACGTGTCACAATTCTGACAGCCATACAGCTAGTGGCAAAGAGCTATCTCCAAATAATCCACTGTGTGACCCCATCGCCGAAACGTCAGTGCATGTCGTTCCGGCGCAAAAGCATCGCAATGTTTGTTGATCCCTACCAGATTTCTCATCCTCCAATTTCATCCCCAGAGGTGTTGGACATACCTCGGCTAGAAGCGGCATCAGCAAGTACAACTCAAATATCAGCAAGTAAACATAAAGATTCATTGGTTCTTATTGAAACTAGTCAGTGTTGCAGAGAACCACTACCATGTGTGGAATGACTTGTGTAAACCCAGTTGCTCCACAGCATGACGCATCGTGTTTACCCTTGACTGTTGGATTGATACGTTTTTCGTGTACATAACACGTAGTTGAAGTTTCCCAAACGGACTGATCCTTCAAAATGTCAATGTATTGCTCGAACATTCTCTTCCCGTATTGGTGCTTCAAAACCATGTCCGACTTTGACTTGTCAGCAATCTGGAGTTCACCTGGGCAATGGGTAAAGAGTGAAAGTGTTTGAAGTTTGAATACATACTAATACTCAGTCATACTAAAATTGCTCAAGGCAAACACTCGTGGAAAAAAACACTATATAATTCATATCATCCAGTGGCGTTTTTTCGCATAATACTCTGCTGTTATCGTTTCTGTCACTGTGTCTAACTTCTTCCGGCCATCCTCCTTAATCTTGGTGAGAAGATCGCCCCCGATGTGTTGGTGCTTGTAGCCCTCAAGCAGAAGGCAGTTTATTGGGAAAACAATCTAAGAAACACACTCTGAGCAGTAGCTCCAAGAAACTGAATCTAAGAAACAAACCTTGGGACGTGTGGCCAAAGCATACCGGCAGTTGGCGTTGATATCGTAAGCACTTGCTAATTGCACTGTGATGTCTGGAATTCCTAAGCTACACACACTGCACATAAAACAAACTCTCACACTGCACTGAGCTTCACAATACAAACACATAAGACAAACAAGAAAAATACAACCCACGACCAGACCAGAATCTCACATCTGGTCGAAGCTGACGCAATTTATTCTTCATGGCGTGCAGTTGTTGCACAAAACTTGCACCGCATGTCCC
Source organism: Breviolum minutum Mf 1.05b.01 (assembly GCA_000507305.1). Classification (NCBI taxonomy): domain Eukaryota; class Dinophyceae; order Suessiales; family Symbiodiniaceae; genus Breviolum; species Breviolum minutum. The sequence continues at coordinate 57,929 of DF241186.1, forward strand.
CATGCCTGCGAAGTCTTCATGTATCACAATGGTCTTGGACGTCATGAGTAGTTTCTGAAAGTTGTCAGCACACGTTTCATTTGCTAAGAGTACATCAGCATTGTAGCGATGCCAACCAAAAAGTTGCGCTAGTGATGTCGGCCCTGAAGGAAACGATCTTGTAAAGTTGTCCTTGCAAGGACTGCAAGCATAGTGATAATGAATACAAATGGCTGCCAATATATATGATACCGGTTTGTAGTTTCCTACAGACCCCACCCCAAAGTGATGACCTTGTCCACACTACCCATTGTTCCAATAGCTATTTGGTGGCCGCCTTGTCGCTTTGAAGGTGAGTTGGCAGGACAAGAATTTAGAATTGCAAAGCAGGCATGGTTGGAGTTTGGATTATCTTTTCACGCTGAGTCATCAAAAAAAAGTGACAGTGGGAAATTGACCCTCATGGTCTCATTGAGAAATCGGCGCTCACGGGAACCTCTTAATCATACAAGGTTGAAGAACAGTCCTCTCCCTCGTCATCGCTTGCAAAGTCATCGACAGCAGACTTTGAATCTGCATCTTCAGAGTCATCACTTGCTGCCGCAGATGCGCATTTACGTTTCCGCGATGGCGGCATGGCAAGCGCAATGGTAAACAGTTGGAAACAAGTATGCAGTCGGCAGTCGTCACATGGAAACATTTTAACCATGATGCTGCACACATGTGCTAAGCTACAGTAAAACATTTGGTGTTATTCCGAATTCCCAAGTTCATTGCAATCTTTCATTGCAATCAAGGAACCAAGTTCGAGATGCTGGTCAAAGAAGAATTGCGGAAGGAAGGTGGGGCAAAAGACAAACTGGATGGGATCTTGGTGGTGACCCATCTGAGTATTGATTCGGCTTTCTGTACCTTAAACTCCTTCAAAGTCCTTAAATCCAAGCTTATAATCCTTAAGAAATCCTTAAATCCAAGCTTATAAATTTATAAGCTTGGATTTAAGGTTTTAGGGTTGGAATTAAGGATTTATCATGTAGTGTTTGTGCTCCAAAAAGGCATTTTGACAGTCAATTGCACCAGAAAGTACATGAGGATTCTTAAAATCCACCTGGAATTTAACATTTCTCATGTATAATTTTGTGAAATATCAACTGTTTCTAGCAGTTTCAGCCCAAAAACTACATGATAAATCCTTAATTCCAACCCTAAAACCTTAAATCCAAGCTTATAAATTTATAAGCTTGGATTTAAGGATTTCTTAAGGATTATAAGGTTGGATTTAAGGATTGTAGACTTGTGAACGACCACTGCCCAACTCTACTCCTTTTGTTCCGTTCAGACCACCAAAGTTCAGAGTTGTCGCAATGATTTTGCATGCGTCAAAGATTGATCAAAAAATCCTACACTCTTGCGTTGATTCTCTCAGCTCATGGAGGAGGTGCAAATGTACGAGGCAAAGGCACATAGTATGTCTCTCTCTCATTCATAAGCTGGTGAATGTTGGTGTATCTTTTGGTTGGCTTTGCAGCATTTGCATTCTGAGCATTCTGATCACCACATCGAGTATGTGAGGTAGTACTGGTAGCCTCAGTAGCCTCCTTTCGTTTCTTACCACGACCCCTGTGTTCCTCTGATGGTTTCTCCTTGGACGTTCCTGAATCTGAAGTGCCTTTTGTCTTTGTTGAATGTTCTCCGGCCAGACTCGGACTCGCCTTTGGTTTTGCAGCAGGTGGATGCTTTGGCATCACCTTTGCTTTCGCCTTGGATGCCACACGTTTGGGCGCAGCTGCAGAACGCTTGGGCGGAGGTGCAGGCGGAGCTGCAGAGCGCTTGGGCGGAGGTGGTGGCGGAGTTGATTCAGGAGTTGGTTGGTTCCAAGATCCACTTCCACTCCATCCATCCCATCCATTCCACCCATTCCAATCATTTGAACTGTTCCATGATGAAAAGGGGAACTGTGGCTCCACCCAAGCCCAACACCATGGCATTATTATTATCACTACGGAAAATGCCGAGTTTGAGTTTCTCATCGCAGCTTCAGTTGGAGTTGGAAACTGAAACAAACCATGCCATGAGCATCAGATTACCAGATGCCTTAAATACCCCATGCCTTCCATCACATTCCAAGAAACAATTTCAGAAAACACATTTCCTGCAGGTCGAGTCGAGTCGATGTTTTTTTCGTTGCTCTGATTCCTGCTTCTGTTGTCACCTGCATTTTGCAAATTCTCTGTACACTAAAGTAAATATGTTTGTTGACTACTCACCTACTTTCTCACATATTGATGTTTCGGTGGCATAGTTGCAACAATGTCTTTCAATTCATCAAAAACATATGCAGGGATTTCACCCGGCTTTTGCTCTGCAAAACCTTCTTGCAGTTGCAGCCCTTTAACGCGATTGTCTCTACCAATGATCCATTTTGACCATGCAAAATCATGCACCTGTTTTAATTTTCTTTCCAATCACTTGGATTTTGGTAGTCAAAGGTAATTGAATAACTCTGGTTGGCCAACTCATCAATCCATTGTTCACAGTGGAGTTTCTTCCTCCATCGAGCTACCCACCGATGGTCCCGATAGCCCAACGCAAGAATGCAAGCAGGATACGGCGATATAGGCAGAAGTATGTCCGGGCTCTTGTGCATCTTGGGTCTCGCAACACCAGAGGCAGAACTTCTGGCTTGTGGCGGCATGGAATGTTCTGGTTCAGCAGTGGAGATGATTGGAGGGGTATCTGTATCACTTGCAAGTCTTGGTCGTTTTGACTGATGTTCAATTTCTGGTGCGTCATCTTCAGAAGGATTTGATGGTTTTGATTCTGTAACTTCAGGGGTCTGCGATATTTCCGGCACAATGTTCGTTTTACCGTTTTCACCAACATCCAAGTCACGTTCAGGGTCACTTTCAGTGTCACTTTCAGCAAAGCTACCCCAGTCATCATCGTCTTCTGACTCACTAATGATGACAACAGGCGCATCAGGCACCGCTGCAGCTGCAGAAATTTCTCCTGGCTCAACATCGACAGCTCGATTCAGCTCCTTCAAACCTTGAGGCAAACTCAAGTGGAAGGGAGGAAGGGAATTGGGCCAGTTGATTATCAAAACTGCTCAGTCAGCAATGCAGATTATCAAAAAACAAACAGTAGTAACTAGTATGCACTATATTGCATTGCCCTTCTCAAACAAGTCACTTGGTTCGTCAAAGATTTCCGCGGGACGAGCACGATGTTCAGAATCAGAATCAGCTTCGTCTTCACTAACATGCACATCATTCCCATTTTTTTGTTTCAATATCATCTTGTAATATGCCAGGGGCTGATTGGGGAGGACGTTGCAACCAAACAACACGCACCTGTAATATGCTTGAGGCTGGAAATGGAAAAGCTGTGTAACAGGTAGTTCCGAATCTGGGTCTGAAGCCAAAGCCAAACAGCGCAAGTACAGTTTTGATATTGGTCGTCCTTCAGTTCGGTACCAATGTTTTTCTGCATCTGGTGTTCCTGATTTAAAAGGTCCAATTCGCTTTGATTTCTTACTTTCAATATCCTTCCATCCCCTTGTCCCCAGAAACAAGATGAGTTCGGCAGTTGTTTGTTGTTCCAAACCAAGATCGCTATGTAGTCCAGGCCGTTCATACTGTAAAAGCAGTTGAGGTGAATGTAGTTTACTGCACTGATACACATGACTTCTACCCAAATCAGTCAAAGTGTAATGATGATGATCTGTGCGGTCCATCAGAACCATCTGCATCACATATCCGCGACGGCTCAGCTCCGCAAATCCAGGTTCATCAATCGGAATATGAATGCCAAGATGCCGATCCACCTGCCGCTCCGGCAGCAATAATCTCTTGGACAAGGCTGTCACTTTCAGCAGACCTGAGGGGCTGAAGACAAGAGCTTTTGTTAGTTTAGCACACTTTTCGGACTAATGAAGAAAGACTCAGACACAAATCAGCTAAATGAAATCTGAAAACAAGTCACAAATTCGGGATTGTATGCTGATAGATCGGTTTTGCACGGGTTTGCCAGACTGTAATTGACGATAGTTGGTCTGACTGAAGACCTGATTGAAGCCTTAGCTTTGAAATGTTGAAAACACAAAAGATCAGAACTTCAGGACTCAGGAAAACATTGATTTTGAACTGCATTGTATTGTTGCTCACCAGCATCTCGAGTCATTGCCGAGAAACCATTTTGCCTTGGTCATGCTGAGTTGAGATTCGGAATCAGTTATGGAGGTTTGGAAAAAATGACAACCTCAGAAATAGGACCAGGTACTACAACAATTTGCTCATTCGGGTGCGCCACAACCACATTCCCATCATGCGTTGATGACAGAACAGTGTAAGTTTGCGCGAAGAGGTCTATGTCTTGACATGCTAGGTCGCCCAGCAACCGTAAGTGTGTCATAGAAGCACGTGTTTCAGCTACCTTGAAAAATGTGTCCTTACATTGTTGCAGCGGCCTCTGTGGGTGCCCCTGTCCCGAGGATTCCAAGTGCAAGCTGATGTCATCATCGATGGCGTGAAGATCAGGACCAGATCGCAACTCCGGGTGCCACAAAGTTTGACCTCGGGTAAGGGCACATACATATATTTTAAGATCAGGAGAGGAGAGGACCACTGTATTCTGAGAACCATACTACATAAGTACCAGTATCAAAACCGGTCTGGAAAAAAGTACGTAAAGCTCGGAGTTCATTGTATCTTAGATGACTTTTAAGAACAGTGCCGAGTGCCGAGACTCCTGAAGCATCCAAGATTTGGGAGCAATCTTTGAGACCAGAACCCATCGAAAATACAAGGCTAGAGTCATGATCTGCCACCTGCAGCTGGACCAAAAGCATAGGTAAAGCATTATATACAGATCACAGTGGCAATGGCAATGATGTACCCAAATTCAAATACAGCAAAAACATGTTAAAGTTTCAAACTTAGCCACTGCGAGCAAATGCTCAAGGATCAAAAGTGCCATGGATGTTGGTTTCTTCTGGTTGTCAGTCAACTCCTTTGCTCGTTTTTTTCGTTCCCTATCCTCTAGTTTCTTCTTGGAAACCAATTCCTTTTGAAGCCTTTCCCGACTGTCATGTTTCACAGCAACGACATCACGATACACCAGAGCAGCCAATTCGTGGAAAGGAAGATCTCGAACGACTTCATGCTGCACATTGAGCAGTGTCCTGGCGGCGCAATGGAAGAGGAATCATCAAGATTGGAGTAAGCGATGAATTCTTGAATTGAATGATGTTCTTTCTACTTTGTACTTTGTACTTTGTACTGAAGTACTGGCTTTTACCAAGAAAAAAAGATAATATAGAATCTAGAGTCGAGTCTAATAGATCCACACCTGATCTTATCTCGGAATCCAGCAAGAGTTTCCAAACCCCAGAGGTCACGAGAAAGCTGGTGAATCACCTCACTTCACATTGAAAATCTCAGCGAAAACAACAATCCCAAACAACAATCCCCTATAGCTCTGAAACACATTAACAAAGAAAAACATCTAAACCAAACCATGACCTGAAACCAAAAAAAACGTCGCAAACCACAAGGCACCGGCGGATCTCGAACAATGGTGGTCCAAAACGATTTGAACCGCAATTCGACTGATATGTACGGCGGTGCCGCGTGAGGGGCACGTTTGATCATTTTGGTGACTAGGGAATGGATACTTTCGACTGATCTTTCGGCTAATCGAATGCAAGAAAACCGGGACAGCCAATGAATCATTGGTTGAAAATCGCTTGAATCTGTTAGTTGTTCACCTTGGGCTAATCGGATCACTAATGGACGAAGAGACGGGTCTTGGGATGAACCCGGCCATGTCGGGTCCAAGAAGCGTCTCGATTGCCTGTGCTTGCAGCCAAATCCTCCTCTTTCCCAAAGAGCAAGACATATCTGTGCGCCAGCAACAGCTTTTAAATGATCCAAGTGGGCTAACTGAAGAAGTTTGTAGGGTAATTGTTGATAGTGGACCATCTTCGAAACCAGTTCAGACCACATTCTGGATCTAGCCCGATTCCAATCCAGGAATAATTCATGAGCTTCCTTTTGATCACTGGGATTGGGTGAAGTAGCCAACTCTGCCGTATACCCCATGAAGTCGATTCGTGATGATTTCCTTTGTTTGGATGATTTCAGAATGCTAGTTTGGTCTTGGTGTGTTGTGTGCTCAAAATGATTCAACCCAAAAAAAAATCCTACAGTTTTCCCTTCAACCAAAGGCACAACTGCGCTTGAAGTTTTAGCAGTGGGTCCCCTGCAGCCATCTCTGGGGCCCTGCAGCATCGCAATGGACAGTTTAATGCTTGTTGAACTTCTTCCGGGCATCTTTCACGGCCAGTTGCAACATTTTTCGAAGCTACCTAAGAACCCAATGCCACAGATGTCAAGACTAGCATGCAGCAGTGCATACAACACATGATATTATCAACATGTTTTTTTGAATGCGTTCATCAACACAATGGGATTTCCTCATCAGAAAAAATAAAATGCACAGAAACTTATTGAACAAGAAGTGTCATGTTTGAAACTTGCATGATAAACACACAGCCCGACCCGACCCTAGCTGTAAGTGGGCCTAAGTCCAAGTCTAGTAGGTTAAACATAAGTATATACACAGACACAGACACCTACCATACCATTCTGTATTGTCATAATGTTATTATTTGTTTTGGGTCAACCTTATCAACATTCTAGGATAAAGTATGTGTCCACAGAAATACCCGATCAGATTCAATCTAGAGGTGACTGAAAATCCCACTCCCATAAATTTTCTTGGGCAACTATCTAACAGGACACATGTATCGCTTAGCAACACTGTGCCTAGCATAAGCCATAAGGCATAACAGCGTTTGCCACAAGCACTTGAAACAACCCTAAAAATTTTGGAACTCAGAATCATAATTTAAGTTTTTGGGGGTCCCTTGTTAGGGGACCCCTGGAATCCGGATTCCGCAGAGAAAATAAGATTTTTGGGGTCCCCTACTAGGCTATCTGAATTGCATTCTCAATGCCATTTGTTTTGGTGGACGTCGACTATACCCTATTAGGGGACCCCCAAAATTCAATTTTCGCTGCGAAATCCGGATTCCAGGGGTCCCTTGATTATGGACTCCTAAAATTTGGTTTTGTTTCAGGACTTAGGAAGGCCCGTTCTTCCAATGTCATATTGGGGGCCGTGAGAACATAGGAAATGAAAAAGAGAACTCAGAAAGTTGAACTCAATGTATGATTCTCTTGATTGATCAATCCCTTTCCACCATCCTCACCCGGGCCCAGTGTATGTTGATAGCCAAATGACTTGTTTTGCTGCCCAGTCCAGAAGCACATCCTCGTGGCACGGGCAACCTTCGCTCCATCTACCAATGAACTCGCACTGCAGCGCCAAAGAACTCACGGTGCGCACGGTTGCCCAGAAGTGTTTCGACTTTATGTGCTCGTCGATCTTGGCCGCATTTGGCCTGGCATTGCCAGCATCATGAATCAATGAATCATCAGTTGAAACGCGTACTGGCTTGGAATCTTAATCTTACTTGAGCTAGGCTACGCATACTCTGGATCAACACCCAATGGCTTCTTTGCAGGGCCAGATCCGGAGTGTTTTGTGTACTTGTTCTTGTCCCAGCATCTTCTCAACGGTTCTTCAACCACCAGTAACTCAGTGCAAATGGTTCCGGGGTAGCGGTAACGGTGAGTAACTCAGACTCAATGAATGCAAACAAAAACGCAATGCGAGAGAGGCGGGGAGGGGTAGGGAAAGTGAAGTGTATTATGCTAATACAAAGATTATACAAAGCAAATCCTAGGTTCTTCCTGACAGAATTTTGCTACAACCTCCCACCGAAGACCACGTAGGTGTGTGTTCCAACGCTTGAACATAGCAGCATCAGCTCTGTTGCTAATACATGCGGAGGTGAACTGGTCCCTCATGTCACTACGCCCCAAAAGTTTCTCCACATCACGCAATGAATCCAGGAAAGGTACCCACCTGCCCCAAAAGGATGTGAGTGTCATGTGAGTATTTTTTTGTTGGTTGAATTGCATTGGTTGGATTGGTTGGTTGTTTTGCCCCTGAAATTAATCCGCAACAACAGCAACAACAAATAAAGAACACCACCGTGCGACACCACCGCCACAGTGCCATAGCAACCTTTCCATCTTGGATAACGAGCTCTCCATCATGTTGTCAGCGATGTGCTTTAACCCCGCCATCAAAAACGAGTTTGGAAACCTGAGGGAAGCAATTGTCTTTGGCTCAATGGTGAATGGCAGGGGATCTCAGAGATACAAAACACACTTTGATAATCTTTGATAATACTTTGACTCTGACTAGATGCAGGAGGACCCAGGGACCCCAGGATGACAGGATGCCAAGGCACAATCGTTCGAATTCAGTGAACATTTCCTGTGTTTCTTCCTTAGCTTCTTCAACCCACAAAGAAATCATGCGTACATGCTGCAGTACATGCATACATATATGGAAGACATGATATGCGTACATATACACCTTCTTCAATAATCAAATGTCTTCAGAAAACAATGTGGCTGATATTCTCTGAAGCTTTGGTCATTAGACATCATGTACAACCCAAGCATCAGGTACATCAACTTCTGGATGAAGATTCGACATCGCCTGTGGCAAGCAGAGTTGGCGAGTTGGTGAGTTGGTGCAGGCGCCGTCACCGTTGCCTGGATTCCAATGAATGGCTAGAAGACTCGGCAAGGGGAGATCATCCAGCAACATGTCCTTCTCCATGGATCCATCTTTCAGTGCCTCAGATGATCTGAGGCTTGTCTAAGATTGGCAGTACAATCCTTTAAAGCATTATGCATTATGGATTGTGCATCACGCATGGTAGCTCAGCCGATGTTGGTTTTGTTTTCCATTCCTATTTTCCGCCTTGCGCATACTGTCAATTGTCTCGTCCTCTGCTTCTACTTCTGTCTCTACGATATACAGCACTGTGTGCAACCATGGACAGGTCCTGGATTGAAGACTCTACCTGGCTTTGCAGTTGCCGGTGCGAATTTTCTTGCGCATCTACTTCTTGTTGGAGCTGGCTTAACAAAAAGCGGATCCTCCACAGTCCTGTAGGTGGAAGGTGGAACGGTGGAACCATTCATTTCAACTCAGCCCTATACTGGAACCTTATTTCACCAGAACTCACCTTGACAGATACGTTTGTTCAAACTTCCGATCTCCACCCAGTAGTCCAGAGTTATTACTGCTAAGTACTACCTTTCAGGAACCTGGAAACTGGAAACTGGAAACTTTCATTTCACTCCTGCGCGATGTGCGGTAGCAAGGCGGTTAAGATCATTCATCGCTCTGATGACTGTATCTTCGATTGCAGTAGCAGTAGCATTGCCAGCATCAGCCGCAGCCATGTTCAATGTTCTAAATGAAAAAACGGTACGCGTACGAGTACAAGAGTACACGGTTGAAATGAGCTTGAGCTTGAGCTTGAAACGCGAGATTCCCCAAAGTGTTTCCCCCGAAGAGACTGGTTGACATTCGTATCTTTAATGTCTTTAGCAGACAAGATGCAGCTGCGCTGAGGGCATTGGTGTCATCTTTGCAAAGATCTGCAGGACACACTGGTGGCATTTCTCCGAGAAGCAACTCGGTACCTCAAGGGGAAATTCCAATAGCTATCATCAACAATCACTGTGTGCACGTCAACAAGTTGTGAACCATTCTCAATATTTATGTGCAAGTTTGGGAAACTTGATTAATATGGAAAAAATGGAAGACTCGTGATCCCCTTGGCAGACCTTGGTCTGACAAACAGGATATAACCTGATCGCAATAACCAACCACTGCTTGATGACTTGTCCCGACTTCCAGGCGTATCGCGTGGAGGAGAGCAGCTGCTTTGTGGTGATAGCTAGTAGCACCTGTGTGTGTTTCAGAATCTCATTTGCATTGCAGCTGTATCAATTATGTTCCAATTATTCAGCTCAAAACTATATACAAATTAAACCATTTTTTGACAGCGTAAACATCAACCCAGCACAGCATTTCTGCAAATATCATAGATATAGTCAATATAGTTCATATACAAATTTACAAATAGCACATATCATGAACATATATCATCTATATACTATATGAATATGAATATATCATTTACATATACAAATATCTTACATATAATTCTCTTTCTAAATACAGGAATACTAGTCCACCGTTCTTATCCCAGTAGGGCCTCGTCCAAGTGTCATGGGCGGCATGACACGGCGGGTAATGTCAAACCCATCACAGTGCCTTGCATTTGGTACTGCGCTGTCATCGCCATCATCTTCAAGACACCATTCAGCAGCCGATCGCCCCTGCTGCTGAAGATTGCGGCGCCACTGCCGCCGCCAGTGTAGAAAATTTTCTGCGGCACTGCCAATCCTAACACAGACAGCAAGAGGGCAAGACAGCGGTTCTGAATCATTGAACTTGGAACTTTACGTCTCATGTCAAATGTCAAGACATCAAGGCGTCCTGGTAGTGTGTTCTTCGATGACAAACATCTCCTTTGCCAGCGTTGTTGCGTCATATCCTGAAGTGTGAGTGTTGTTCATGTATTCACAAAACCTGTGAAGACAGACAACTATCTATACACAATGGTCCGTGCCATCACGCAAACAGGTGGATCAATGATTTATGGTGCCACCACTAATTTCTTTGGGACGTAAGTTTTGTGGTTGCATTCGTAAAATGAACCAATTGCCATTGAAGCATGAAGTGCTTTGTTTTACTTACACCAGGTCACCAGGAACAAAAAAATGCTGAAATGCATCCTGCAAGTATCCTATCTGAATGCTCAGATTTTTGATACCTATATCTTGCAATTCTTGCCTTCGGTGATACATCATTGCGACATCCAGCTTTCGCCGTGCCCTAGACAATGTTGCCGCACTAGGAACTTTGATGGAAGACCAATCATCAAACATTAACTGCATCATGCTCTCCAGAGCTGCTTTGAGGTATGCTCCATCTCGCAAATTGATTGACCTTGCAGATTTGGAAGTAGTTAAACATAAAGTACCTAGTACCTAGTTCAACACAACACCACAAATACAAAAACAGTTTGATTGTTATGGCCAAAACCTTTTCACATATTGCACTAAGGAACACATTCATAAGTTTGGTCAATTGGATCAAATTGTAATATGGATGTCCTGGTCCACCAGAAGTTGTAGTTGGTCGCATGCTCCATCCGTCAGAAACTGCATTCTTCCCATTCCCTTTTGCACCATTCCCTCTCCCTCTATTGGAATATGTAGCAATAAGGCTGGAGTTGGAGCCACTGCATGTACTTGTTCCCTGATGGGTTACAAAGAAAATGGACCCCTTAAAAAAAAATATTCAATCAACCGTATTTCAAACGTTAAAACGTTAGACCATATTCAAACAAAACCTTTATGCCATGACCCACTCCCACAACCTCTATTCGAGCCATAAGTTGCACCAAGGATGTCATTCCAGACGTGTAAGCAGCCACTTCTGCAGCTGCTCCATGCTTGAAGACGAGCGGGCCGCACAGCAGCAGCGAGTCACGAGCAGCCGTTGCCAGCGAAAACATGGCAGCTGCCGCAGGGATGATTGCACCTAAAAAAAAAAAATCATGCCTGGCACATCCACAAAATTCCATGCACGGATATTGGCATCTATTGATTTTCAACATACTACAAGTCAAAGTCATTGAGCCATTGGGCATGACGATGGTATCGATTAGCAGCTTAGCAGCTGGAAGCTTTGCTAAACTTGGCTAGCTTTGTTTTTCTTGGTTTTTTTTGGAGAAGGTTGTGTATCCTGTCTGCACTTGTGACAACTGACCAGCATAAATGGCTGTCAGTGAGTTTCCATCAGTGATGCGATCCTCAAGCACGTAGCGAAACCTTTGATTATGTCCCAATAATTCTATGTTCTTCTCCATTGTCATCACTATGACATTTATTTAAGAAAACAACATCATGACATACACCAGACCTTAACTCCAACCCCCCTTGTTAAACTCCAGGGATTGTGAAATTTGACACAAGATGGAGCGCGAAAACGAATTATTCGTGGCGGAGAGTCACAACTCAGCAACGAACCATGAAATGTCAAAGAAGCCCTGAGGATCCGCAATCGAATGGATGTCTTCTTGTTCGGGTCCTATCAGATTCTCAGCACACGACTCTGGAAACTTTAACGGTAAATTTGGACAAGTTCAGACAGGATTCACTAATCTGTCCCCTTTGGTTGCTTATCATCATTTCAAGCCCGTGGAAATTGATGTTTAAAACCTCCCAGCTCAGGGACTTTCATTGTCATTAATCACAAACCCTGTCAGATTAAGGATGGCTCAAAATTACTGACATCGACCTCTGAATCACTTCACGCGCTCCATGCTCGAGAACAGCAGGGGAGTTGATAATCAGAAAATCTCACCAACTTTTCGTCGAACAGAACTTCGCCAGTTTTGATTTAAAAAAACTGAACTATAACATCCAGTGCTCAACGTCCCGGAGGGGTACCTGGGTTCATTCTCAAAAGATCTTTGGACTACCTTGGCTCATTCCCCCGTATTCCTAGACGTGTTGGCATTCCCATGCCGGTCTTTGCAAGTATTCTGCCACTGTTCTTGCTGTGCATAGGTGCAGTTGCGGTAATTCTCGGTGCTCACTTATAACAGCTGCAATGGCAGAACAAAATCATCGCTGATTCCGAAGATTTTTGGAAGTGAAAGTTTTGTTCCGTAGGCCATCTCAGGATGGAATAGAATTCATCAAAGAAGCATAGCAGTCTTGTCGGACGCTTGTAGTAAAGTCTTCGTACTGGTTATACTTGGTCCCACAAAATCATGTAAGATCAAAATCGCTAAATGACTCAAATGATGATCCATTTACATAGAAGGTGTTGATCATTGAGATCCTCCCAGCCATCATCATTTCATCATGGAGTCGATGTTCCTAATCTCTCCCAGCTGCCCTCGGTCGCCAAATGGCATTCCGACTACACCTGTCGGCAACGTTGCGGCAATTCAAGAGGTGTCCTTCGGAAAGACTCACAGAGCTTTTCGAGCAAAAGGAAAATCCTACATGTCCCACTTTTAGCAGATTCATTTGGACATGCTTTCATTCTGTTTTCAATATCTACTCCACATTGATTAGAATTCCATAAGAATTATCCTCCGTCGTGGACACCTCCACGCTACAAACACAGAAATGACCTTCCATCCGAAGGCTTCCACCGAGGTTTGTATCTGACTGGCTGCAATTCTTGCAACCCTTCCGTGTACTTGCCCTTTTAGATCATACTTGAACCCTGAAATGTCAGGTCATTCTAGGAGGTTTCCCTTACTTGATAAAATTAAAGAAATTACCAACCCTGGTTTGGTGACCGCCCTTCCGTCAGTGACTGAGCTGATTGAACAAGTTGATGCTGATGGTACTTCCGGAGGGTTCAGTGTAAGCATTGCTGAGTCGCAGAGTTCTGCAGCAAAATGTTTTGCTTCTGGTGGCTTGGCCAGGGCGAAGCGCAAAACTTCTGAATTTTTAATGCTTGTAGGAAACCAGGTGTCACGCATCAGCTGAAAAAAACTCAATCTTTAAAAGACTGTTGAAGCACCAAGACTGACATTGTCATCAGTGTTCATGGACCTCGCAAATTTGTTGTACAATTCCAACCTCGCAAAATTCCCGGCACTGGTGCCTTTCACCTGAATATCTGGGAGTCGCGGTGCATGGCTGTGGGCCGTGAAGCCATTTGAACAGCCGAACTGTGCCCGACGATAGCCGGGCAATGCCTTTGGAAGTCCAAGAGATCCATGCAAGATTCCCCGCACCGGGGACAAAATATAATTCTTTCTGGCCAAATCACCTCTACATTCGACCATAGTATCACAAAAGCTGAATTATAGATCCATATCATCAGTCAACCATGTATTCAGGGTGATAATAGGGAAAATGCCAAGAATAGAAACACATGACTCTCGCAATCATTCAACTGAAGGACTGATGTTTTTCCTGCAGGAATTTCACTCAGAAACCTCAAGTGTTGGGAACGGACAGGGAGCGCTCCCACAAAGAGAAACTCTGAAAGATCATTTTTTCAGGAGAATTTTTCTCATACTTTTGCCTCAACATGAGCCATGAGCCACCGTTTTGGCTTCACATTTGCCCGGAGTCTTTGGACTTTCGAAAACTTCTGAAACATCTGAAACTCACGTCTTCTGTGAAGTCACCGCTGTGTTGCATGGCATTTAGGCCACAATGCTGTCTGCCAGATCTTCATCAAGCTGTTCCTTATTCTCATCCTCAGGTCCACACCTGACAGACTGTGGTTCGAAATTGCATGTCACATGCGACCAAAGGTTTGGGGCAATCATTCTTAGGATCACCACTTGTGAATTTGCAGTGATCTAACAACGGTCCGTACGATCTTCACGACACACCTGCGTCATCTGGCTGACTGGAGTGTTTGGGGCTACAGGATCGGTGATTGACTATCACCACTCCGATGATGCTTAGTTGGTGGTTTGCCGTTGTTCTGTACATCCCCAAGCGGATAACTAATTCTTTTCATATTGGTTCCAAAAATAGTAAATCACCAAGCTGTCAAAGCACCAGTCAACCATTTGCTGAAAAGAGTCCTGGATTTTTTTCATATCCGAAGAATAAGAATGTCATCAATCGTCATGTCCAAGCAATTCTTGCTGCAGTTGATCAAACGCTGCCACTACTGGCTCTATGGGAATTGGTTCGTTCATCCGTTGATCCACCCCATCAGCACCAAGACACTCGAGGCTGATAGCTGCACCTTCTTGAATCAAGGCAGTGACTCCTTAGAGAGGCGGAGGATTCAAACAATAAACAATGCGCAGGGTTTCCTAGATAATCACCATAATGAATCAGCATAATCTGATGGTTTCTGACTCCAAAAACATTGACCCGGCACTTTCATGATCAGTTGCACGAAATCATATAAATCCTCAACTACGATATGTTGTTTTCAGTCAGTAGCGACAACAAGGTTTCCTATGTCCGATTCGCATCACAACGGAAATCACCCCTATGCCCCCCTGTTTTGTCCTGAAATCAGCGCCAAAATGTCCTGGCTGTCATGAAATGCAAAGCGTTTATGTCAGCGGTGGTCAATTGTTTGAATTGTTAGCATTTGGTAGATACTGCATTATTTCTGCACCGATCCGCTTAAGTCTCCAATGATTCAGCTGAGGCAAAATTCCCAGCCGACATTTGTGGCTGCCCACCAAATTTCCAGACCCCAAGTAGTCTCGAATTGAAATACGTTATCTAAATTTCCCTTTGACGGGAACCAATTGAAAAGCTGGACTTTGCGAGATCACTTCAAATAGTGTATATCATTGCTTGCGATACACCAAACTGATGAATAGCAATGATAATGTTTCAATCATCATAGTAGAGCATATTCTCTCAATAGCATCTGGAGGAAATCACCAAAATCGACAATTTTGCCTACCAGCCCCCCCCCCCGGAAAGTGAAAGAAATGACGTGATTTCAAAGCGTCATCTCAGGGGTGGTTTTGTCACTTGATGTCAGGTTTGTGGGGTCCCTGCCAAATCCTCCAAGCCTTGGCACAAGTTGCCGCAGCATTCGACTTGACCGGACATACCGAAACGGAAGCAGCGATCAGGGTCGCAACTAAGGTGAAGATCGATGGAATCCCCGAAGCTTGAATCAAACATGCCGTGGTTCTCTCTTCCTGCCGATGTTGGGTCGATCGAGTTGGCTTTTTGGGCAAATGTGTGTTTCGAACCTGCAAAAATGGAATTGGTTGGAGCATAGCTTTAGAAGATGAGGATGGTTTGGCTTGGCCTGGATTCACAAGGATCCATCGTGATGAATCAGCAGAAAGAAGCTCAGCAACTTCGGCTTGAGTGGTTGATAGTGTATACTAGTATACATAAGTGTACCCATACACCCCAAATGATCCATCTTCATTGGTGAACCTCATTGGAATCAACCATCTTGGTTACTCATCATCTTCATTTGGACTGGGTGACCACGAGGATACATCCATTATCCAATGCTCGGAATGCACAGAAACGCCAGTCCAAATGGTCTCCATAGTCATCGAACTCGTCGCAAGGACTGCGCTCCGCAGCAAGGATGACATTCATGATTCCTGGCGGACAACCAACAGAAGCTCTACATGAATCATCATCAACAACCTGAATTCAGGTGTATTCGATGCCCAATGGATCGCTTGTACATGGCAAAGGGAACGATTTTCTTGCGCTGACCACAACGGCGACAGTTTTCAACCCAAAATCGCATCAAACATTGGTTCCTGTTCCTCATGCTCATCGTTGTAACTACTTCGTTGGGTTAGTTGATTTCACCACATGGACTGAACTTCTTTCACTAATCGTACGTTCCAAAGCTACGGAGATTTGCTAAGTACTCATGACATCTCAAAAAAAAGTTGCTGTATACAGTGAATATTGACATGTATATATTTATATAGCTTAAAAACATTCAATAACCTGCAGCATACAGAAGGATTTCATAAGGCATTGTCAAGGTAGAACCAACAAGTTCGATTCCATTCCACTGCACCTCGCCCAAGAAACATAGCACTAAGACCACTGTCGAAAACGCAATCGGCCACTTTGACTTGTCGCTTTTCACGCGCAGCAACGAGGTCCTTAACACTGCAACAAAAACTGAAAAAAACAGTTTGAATGACCTGCGCATGCAAAAGTGGAAAGTGATATACTAGCCCATATCCGCTGTATCACCAGCCCCTTGAGTCAATTTCTTTTTTCCCTGTTTTCAAAATCAAGCTATCTTGAATCCCGAAAATTCACAATTTTGATGCTTTCGGTTTCACCACGGTATCTTTCTTCTTTGTTTTCACAAAAGGTAAATCTTCCCCAAAGGAATGAAACCTGAAAATTCCAAACAAATGTTTGAAATCACCACTGCAATCCACCAAAATGATATTGATGTCCTAGGTTCTCGAATTTTGTGATAGAGCTCGTGGTCTAACACCTGTGGTGCGTTGGCCGGCAGCTTTTGCAGTGCTACCACTCCCTTGGTATTTGAAGCTTTGGCAGCTCTCATCTCCAGAGATCGCAGGTCGGGAAAGTCGTCCAAGTCGTGGTCAGATGTGTTGCCACGCAGGCGCCTTGGAGATGGTTCTAGAAACTCCTTCCATAGAGGCTTCAGGTCTTCAATGCATGCACCCTGGCCAGGAGTTGTGACGGACTTGGCTAACCACGGATGTCTGAAACCTGACTAAATCATGTGACCTGGAGATATAAAACTTTACAGTGCTGCAGTACAGTGGCCTTTTTCGATTGTGAAGTATCTGGTCAGTTTTTCTCTGCCCACCTTCAAAGCAATGGCAGCGCTGGCCACAAAATTCAGGATGCCCACAAAGCCTCTAGCATCTGAGGCTTGTGTTGCGGATGTTACAATCAAATCATTTCAGTTTCCAGGCGTTCGTTTTCCAGAAATGGTGCACCGTCCTGCTCCAACACGTGAGTTTTACATCTGATATTCTGATAGTTGTGTAGGTATCAACGAGAAGGTGACATCCCAATGCCACTTCGCTCTATCAAATGAATAAATAATGAAGCGTTAATAGCATGAAATCCGCCCGCACCGTAGGCGCAAAAGAGCATGTCTTTCCGGAGGCACTAACACAGTCAGCTTTAGCTGGAGGGGGGGCCTTTTTTTGGCAGGTAAAATGCATGGTACGTTCATAAAACATCGTAATTTACAGCATTTTTGGGCCCAGACAGGCTCCCCTAACTTTAGGGGTTAGAACTTTGCAGCAAAGATTGTGACAAACAAAATGTCAAATTTAGGTGCAGTTTAGCTATTCTTGGCGATTTAATACCTTCTTGAGTCCGGATGAACGGTAGCAAAAACGCAGCAAAAAATGATTGCTTTTTTAATTGACGAGCACGAGCTGAAAAAATGCGAAAAATTGTTTTCAAACATCGTTTTTTTGCATGTTGTCTTGTCAAAACACTGTAAATACCACTGTTTTTGGTTGGTTTGCTTTGAGAACTTGAAGTAAAAACATGAAGAAAACCGTGGTATTTGCGGTACATTTAAAGCCCCTTGTTCAAAAAACATCGCAAAACACAGTGTTTTCTACGCGTTCGCTAAAAAACAGTGTAAATAGCGATGTTTTTGGACGTTTTTCGCCCTTGGCGCTGCAAAAACAACGCAAAAACTAATGTTTTTCTTCTAAAGACATAAACATGTTCCTAAATACAGTGATTTTTTTGATGTTTTTGGTCTAAAATATGTGACCCGGAACAACAACAACAACAACAACAACAACAACAACAACAACAACAACAACAACAACAACAACAACAACAACAACAACAACAACAACAACAACAACCACAACAACAACAACAACAACAACAACAACAACAACAACAACAACAACAACAACAACAACAACAACAACAACAACAACAACAACAACCACAACAACAACAACAACAACAACAACAACAACAACAACAACAACAACAACAACAACAACCTGGAACAACAACAACAACAACCACAACCACAACAACAACAACAACAACAAGAACAAGAAGAAGAACATATGCCACCTTGTAACCTTGGTGCGGGCGGACCCTGCCGCCGAGCGGCGTGAATATGAAACGAACACCTGATATCGCTTCGTATCTATGTTTTAGTGATTCTGATAACTGATACCTCTGCTTCTTTCACATGATTCACATGGGCGTGTTGATTTGAATCATCCCAACTGGTGAATATTGAATACCAATAGATTCGAAGATAAGAAAATCGTCTTTGCGAACAAAACACTAGCTGTTTTGTGATTGAACCCGCCCAGGTGAGAAGAAAAGAAACTGTGAATATCAACCGGCTCTTGAAACAAACTAACCTAAAGGATTTTGCTGTTGCTTGCCTGTTTCTCAGAACCTATACCAGTAGATGCCCTGACCCCTTGGCGTATCCGTTTTGGCACCTGTAGTGCTTATCGCACACTCCGCAGGTTCACTCAGGCTGGCTGCACAGTCGCTTGCTGCTGCACTGGTAAAGCTTGCCGCAATGCCCGCAAATGCCAACTCAGAGTCGTGCAAAATAGCGAAAAATCATGGGATTCGAAAGGTTCTAGGTCCTGGTAACGTGTGGTATAAGACTATAACTTGAGATGAGCCACGAAAAAATACACTGGTTGATTTTATGTGACGGGAAGAAATACTACCCTCTGTCATAAGGACTCTGAACTCACCGCTTATGAGAAATTCTCCAACCAGGATTTCACAGGAAAAGAAGAAGAGGAAATCCAACTATCCGCACAAGGACACTGAAGCCAGTAATTGTGACAGCCATTCTGAATCTTCTCCAGAATGGTAAGAATTGGCGATGGCTCAAAATTCGGGTGGAGCGCAAGATAGATCATGCGGTAGTCTTTAGAAGTCTCAAGATTTTGAGCTAGGGGTGAGGGTATGCCTAAAGAAGGCATATCGCCCACAACCTTAGCTACAAATCGACCAATCAACACAACGTGACCCAAAAATGCAAAACGCCGAAAAAACACATGCTTTTAATTCTGGCAAACTGATTCTCGATTGTGCTCTTCTTTCAGCAGCGAAAAGCCTAACTGAAAAGGTTCCACCTCAATACTCTAAATGATGAATCTTTGCAACTGAAAACCATATAGGGGGACTCAATTGATTTCCCTCAATGTTTGAAACCACAGTAGAGCAAACAGTTTGGAAATCGATACCCCTGGACCTGACCAATTGGTGCCACTCAAACTGCTTTTAATGTATACACCCCGCCAAAACAAACAGATTGCCCTGAAAAGAAGCTTTGCGAAAACAAAAGGAACGTCTTCCAACTAGCCTTTTTCAGAGGTATTCGCTGTTAGGTCCTGGGACAAGTCACCATGACTGTGATTTGAGACGCGCAGTTTCGTCTTTCTCGATCCTGAAGCAACCATCCATCCCCTCCAAAAAGCAAATGGTGCAGCCCAAAACCTCTCAACTGGTGGTAGGCATACTTTTTCGGTGGTTTTGGCAATGTATACCAGGTATATAGCTGGTTTTTACCATCTGTTTGTGATGGCTATGAATCGTGTATATCTGCTCTTGGACTTATATAGCTTACGTAAGAAGGATACAGTACTTGCCCGTGCCCACGGTGATCCCGGCCCAATAGGATTTTTGGCCCTGGGAGCAGCACATACCACTTATATACCAGGCATATAAAGGTCACAAACCTGCGGACACAGTATCTTGCACAAATAAACAATCAAATGCAAGCCACATGTGCACACCAAAATCTCTTGCATACTCTTGGTCAACCTGATTGTTCCCTACCACAGAAACTAGGAAAAGGAACACTCCCTGACTTTATGAACACACAGGATCTGCGCTTACGGCTGGGAGATACAGAGAGACCAATGCTTTTAATTCCAGGCTCTCTTTCTTGTCTAAGTCTATCAGTCCTGTCATGCTGCAAAACCACTTGAAAGAAAAACGATACCTCAACCAAACGACACAAAAAAAAAAATAAAAAAGACACTAAGAAAGCATTTGGCGCAATTGAGCCACGAAACAAACGTCTGTCGCTTCCCGTCATACAGATTGCTTAATATATTCATTCTTATAATGGGCTACTTTCCCCATGGAGGGTAAGATGTTCATCCCCTCACAAATCAACCAACCAAGCTTTGGGCTTGCGAGTGACTGTTTGTGGGTTCCTGCAATTTTCCTGCACTTTGTAGAAACTGGTGCCCAGTTTTCCAGCGACCAAGGCTAGACCAGTTACGTCGAAGCCACAAGAGACCTGTTGAAAGCTGAAGTGGCAAGGGAGCCACCAGCCAGTGGAATGAAGCATGACACATCATGACACCTTCCTACAAATGGCAATTGGAAAGATGACTTTCCTTTGTGGGTCTTTGTTGAGAATTCCCAAGAAAGTTAGCATCTTCGTGCGATTGCCTGCGACGTGGGGAAGCCAAAAAAAAGACTCATCTGATTCATTTTCCCTCGACTACCAAACATGGAAGTGGCAGTGGTCCGATCGCCATTCAATCATTCAATACGCAGGACCCGTGTCCAACCTGGATCGGTATGCTTCGATTCTGCGTCAACAAGGCAGGTGTCGCAACGGCTGGTGAGGCCAATGCCAAGATCCAGATCAAGGTGCGACACGACATTGCGATGTCCGAGATTCAGTTTGTTTTACGTTCCCTTGAAATGGTCCCTATTTTTCCAACATCTCTACTGTCCATATCTTGGGTAGTAGTATACAGGTGGCTAAAGGATGATGCATTCTCTGATCTTTTGAGAAATAAATGTATATAGCGTATAAATAGTATAACATTACAAAAGTATCAACTCTTTGTGACTTAAATACAGAACCTCGGTTTACTTAATTTCAAAATGTCTCTGGTAAGAAAAAGTTGCACGATCTGGCACACCTCTTCACAAGCGATTGACCTTCTGAAAGCACTCTATTTCTCTTGGTTTCCCGCAAGGAAAACATGCATTTGGGCACAAAAAATGCAGACGGAAAACAGCTCTTTAGGTCTACACATGAAATGCTCCAAGTCAGAACAATTGTTCAAAGCTAGTCAGAGACGACTGCACCATTCACCACAACTTCCACAACCGAACCACTCATGAAAACTCTGCAGTGGCAGTCAATGCAAAACGCACTCTGTGCTCTGCTGTGCCTTCAGCTATGATTGTCTGCTTTGCAAGGAGTTCCATGCCTGCAAGCCACGGCCAGTTGCTTCAGTGACTTGGAAAAGACAATTTTCAACAACTACATCAACAACGTCAGCATCATGATACCCATCACCATCATCACTTCTATGATTGCTATGCTCACTATCACAACAACTAACTATCATCATTGTCACCATCACCATTGTCGCTAAGATGATACTCATCGTGAGACTGATCATCATACAAGATGAGAACATCAAAAGCCCGAAACCTAAGTGCAAAATGCCAGCTTTATTGGACCCGACTGTTGTGGGTGCGGGATGTAATAGTGATATCATTAAATAGCACAAGCTGCCACAAACTACGAGTACTCTTCGGCAATAACAATCCTCTTGAACAGTGGCATTGTGCAAAGAGACAGCAAAGCCACTAGTTTTTCCTTTACAAAATGTCTATCACAAAAAAGAAACACATTGGAAAATCCGCCAACACTGCCATATAATATCCATCTAGCAGAAACGTCATCTTCTACGAACTTCCCAATTCCTCAAAGACGGAGAATTCGAGAATTTCACGAAGCCACCAATAATTTAGGCGTGCTTTCTCACCCGGGAAGTTGTCACAAATCGCTCACTTGCTCACTGCACCCTTCCGAAATCTAGTTCCTCGCCTGGTTCGAAGGTGTCCTTCTCTTTGCCATCTTTTCCAATGCCTACATCGCGCAACTGCACTCCCGCCAAAGCACCCTCACGATAGACCGGTGCATCTGCAGAAAAACCTCAGAATCTACCGACTGGGTTGGTGGTTGAGGTTGGTAAACCTTCATAGAGACCAGAAGAGCGGGTTGAAAATGTCTGAATCAACCAACTCTAGTGCTTGATGATTGGCTACCTACTGGTTTCAGGTTGGTAAAAATTGCAAAGACTTCAACTTTGTTTGCGGCAATCCCGCTAACTAGGAGGCGGTCAAACTCATGATTGAAAAGGGTTTCATTTATCCGCGACAGTATGCCGGATTCCAGCTATTAGCAGTAGGCACGTAATTCCCATGATTTTAGGAAGATGGATCCATTACATATAATGATGCAGCAATGATGCATGATGATTCCATTATTTCACCTTGACATAAATATCAAGCTTTTGGCCTTGCCAAACTTGTCAGTCCTCTTTCAGATTCGGTACACCCGCAACACGAGGGCAGCCAAGGACACTTGTTTCGCGACATTAGTTTATTGCTGGAAAGAACACTTTGAGTTGCCAAACGGAGCTCTGTTCAGTTGCAAGAGTCATTCTTGTATTATGTTGTATCACTCTGCAGGCAAGCATGATATCCCACCAGAAAATGAATGTCAGCTTCCCAACCTTCCAACCACCTTGGAAGGGTTGTTTCATGTCAGTTCCCAGGAAGGTATATATCATTTTGATTCGTCAATGGTACAACCACCCTTCATTCTATGTTCCATTGGCCACAACCGTGTTGGAAGCTGTTGATGTATCCAGGCAAAGGACTGATGTGAAATGTGAGGTCATCTTGGGAGTATTCTCCTAGTGAAGTCGGAATTTATGGGGTCCAAGCCAAATACATCAACAAGAACTTACAGTATCGTGTTTCACCCTCACCTTTACCTTCAAATACCTGAAATGTTTGGCCATTTGAGAAGGCTTCCCACTCCGACAAGACCATGCATGTTAAGGGCCACTTGTCGACGTCAGGATTATACTCACTGCTGCCAGGCGACCTGCATAGATTTCGACACCCATTCCTTCTGCTTGCTCACCCAACCAACGACAAAGCTGTCCCAGGGAAATGATGTAGTTGCCCTGAGCACGTCCAAAAGGACACCGAAAGAAATTGAAACATCCAAAAATGAAAAACATGTCGAAACGCTGGACCGATTAGGATTAGAACCTCAAGGAACTAGGTGAGTCCACCCTGCAAAGCAAACGACACAAGGATTTCATGAAAAACACCCTCAAGAAATGACTGGGTGTTAAAACGTGGCGACTTGCATCAACCACAATCAACTGGGTACAGTCTGTGTTTTGAGAGAGTAACCTCCTGGGAGGGAATTTGTTGGAAGCACATGAGAACAAAAGGCGTTTCAAGTGCAAACACAATGTTACCAATGGTTTAAAAAGAGCTATTTCTACCTGCAAAAAAATAACAGAAAACCTTGACATTGAGACAACAAATTGACATATCATGGGAAACCTACGAGGCTCATTGGTCAAGATGCTACGGATGACAGCTCTCACTCCATCAATTCATGTTGAATTCAACAGTTGTTTGTGAAATCCTAAGAGCTAGAGTACCACCAGAACTCCTGTTCTTACTGTAAGAAAAGATGTATCTGTCTCTTCTATCGTGGATCCTGGATGCTCAAACACTTCCTACCTTGGCCGAGTCACTTCTTGCCGTAGTTCTGGTGCAAGGTGCAATAGAGGATTGGGGATCGGCAATGCAAGCTGATCATTCGGAAGCCTGGCACGGATGGCGAGTTCAGCATTTCTGGGGGGAGTGAAAGGTTAGGAGGAGTGGAAGGGATCGACGAATTCGATTGTTCCGTGATTAAAAATGGATGTTCATGAATTTCATTGAATTTCTGTACCTTCCAAATGGTGATCGCCGGATTGAAACGCCATCATACTAAGTGCTGCCAAATTTAAAAACTCGCCGACAGAGCCAGTAGAAAGAGTCGCTGGTCACCGGCGTATTCAATGGAGCCCCTCGCTCTTTCCAGTCTGGCAAAAGCTCCTTGTTGAATGGGTTGGCAAGGCACGGCATCGAAATGCTCTTGAAACGAATGATTGTTCAATGTCTCCGTGCATCAGTACACAACTAGCCATCAACAAATGGTCGGCATCAACACGATCTCATTCACTTGCAACTTGAAAGCTTGAAAGCTTGACGTATCAGCCGTCCTGCAGGGCTCTGGGTTCAAAGACATTTCCAGACAGGATATGAGCACCAACCTCGGCGCCTGCACTGCAAAAAACAGTGCCTGGACATGTTTGTTGTTTTTTTGGGGGACACCACTTCTTTTCAAACCGGTGGAGCGATAACAACAAGAAATGGTACGTCTGGTACTTATCCATAGATCTTGGAGAAGCACCGAAGTGTAGGAGGAAGAATGCATTGTCTGAAGTCTGCTATGTGCAAACACGAACAGACGCTTGCTTGGCGTCAGAGTTCTAACGAGATCTTATATCTGCGCTTCCCTCACATGTAGCACCCTGGCAGTTGGGATGTTGCGAGGTGCGAACATGAAGCTGACCTTTCATCAGCTTGAAGGCCCCAAACCCCACAACCAGCACTCGCCTTTCTCCACCACACAAACCTCAGTCAGACATTGTTCGATTAATAATACGCTTTCAATTTGTATCTCATCCTTCCACATCATATCATATCATATCATATCGTATCATATCATATCAGATCATATCATATTTTATCACAATGTATCAAACTCAAGTAGACCATGTTTAACCAGATATTGAATTACATTGGAGTATGTGTGATTTCAGTTTAATGGTGTCCTAGGATAACTTGCATCTTTGAAACTGCCGCCTTGCACCATCTGAAGGACACTCGTCATCTTCCAATTTTGCTTTCAGATTCGAAGTGTCAGTTTGATACCCCATCAGGTGCTGACAAGTCAGGAGTTCAATCCCTTCCAACATGAGCTTTTAGTCTCCCGACATTGAGCTCCTGCCCCAAAGCCTCTGCTCGTTGCTTGGCCCGAATCGCTGCGGCCAAACCCGCAGGGCCAGCTGGCAGCGTGGCACGGTGCCAAGCTTCACTTATCCTCCTTCAATCTACTCTTGTTGCCGGGAATCCCCATTTTAAGTGAGATATGTTCGATTACTGCAATGTACATAGTTGAAGCCTTCGGGTGTAGACCCAGAAATCAGCCACAAAAATCCATTCGTTTGCTGAGATGGTCAACCGTAGTCTTTTGCAACATGACCATCTTTCCACTGCGTGCCGACACGGTTTTTGACTTGGGCAAAAGCTCAAATAGGCTTCCTACTGAGGCTAGCAATTCCTAGCAGATTTGAAGGGGCCTTAATTTCAAGACAATTCTACTGTCACTTTACACATCTTGTGCCTTTCCCTTTTCCCTTCGTCCAATTCTCAGATTCACCACGCCTCCGACTACAAGGAGGTCAAACCTTAGAACAGATCAAACCTGCAGAGGAAGTGTGACCTGTTGGACCTGTTGGACTCCGTTTCTGAGATCAACAATCGCAAGGGGCAATGTTTCAGACCAAAAGATGCCAAAGGTCACACAATTCAAGGTCTTAAACAAACTATGACCCTTGGCATCTTCCTTCAACGAAGTGTCTTACAAATACACCGCCAAACAACGCCCTTCAACAAGTGACTCAAATTATAGTCTTGCGTGCAAAATTGTGAAATTGGTTGGGGTCACCAACATTTGTTTTGACATCATATACCGGGGGTCAAAGTATTCCTCCAATCTATGGTGAAACAAATGGAGTTCATGAAGCGCTGCACAATGTTGCACGTGTCATATCAAACGGGTCTGGTTCAAAATTAGACCAACAGCGGGGCTTACATTGTGGTCCCAAACTGTAATTTGAGCTCACGAAGTTTCATCCAAGTTACTCCATCGACTCTCTTGAGACACTAAAGTCTCGAAAGCCACGTGGGATCCGCCGGCCCTCGCGGGGACCCAGAGTGCCGTTATGTGACCAGCTGGTGCAATC
This sequence comes from Breviolum minutum Mf 1.05b.01, assembly GCA_000507305.1. NCBI lineage: Eukaryota > Dinophyceae > Suessiales > Symbiodiniaceae > Breviolum > Breviolum minutum. The sequence goes on from DF241186.1 coordinate 84,351, forward strand.
CGCAAGGAATAATGGAATGAAAACTTCATTACAGGATTTGACAGATGTGGCTTCATTGATCTAGGATTGATGATCCTCATCGAGTGAGCTTCGAATCAGCTTATCATCCTTTTGAGTAGATGGAATATGGAATTCAAGTATCCCCAACAGGAAACTGAAACCCAAAATGCTTCAACTCTGACCGCTATCATACAGTTTTGTTACTTGATAGATTGTGATAGATTGTTTATGTTTTCATATCCCCTCGATGGAGTCAAAGCAGCCAAACTTTTGCTGCCAAAACCAACAACGCTGTGCAGAAGAATCCATCCTGCCGCGCTGGCAGCATGCAGCTGACATTTGGCCTTCTCCCAAGCTGATCCCAAAAAAATGGTCACCGAAAAACATGGGGCAGAAACTGGGTGCAAGTTGGATGTTGCAGAGAGAAACATCCCAACTTGTTCAAGTTGATCCCAATTGTCTTTAAGGATCATCCCGGTGTCAATTGGTACATTCATGGCTCAGAATCTGTGTACCAAAGTGATCACAACTTGGGCCTTGAAAAGAAGTATAGCTGCATAGCTTGCACTCATCCATTTCATGGCCCCACCTGAGTCTCCGGAGTGCCGACACAGCGGGTCGCATCATCGACGGCAACAGCACCTTCCAGGCGCGGAAGATGAGGATCGATGTTCGACAAGGAAAACTGGAGTCCAAGTAGACGGCACCTACCTCCATGTTCATGACATGTATTGAATGCATTGCTTTGTGATATTTACCTTATTTACCATGCATTTGACACTTGGCGATCTACTTTGGACCTTGGTGTATGTCAAAATTAGAATAGAAGCATCCTGTAGATTCCAAATCTTCGCCAAAATGGAACAGTTTTGGATTCAGTCCTGGTGTTGAGATACTGTAGGAACCCATCACATTTAGGTATATCTCAAAATCTGCCACCCAAAAAATTGGTAATTTTACCAACGAATACTTCACCATTGTCTTTGCATTTTGGGGTTCCTGGGACTTCGAAATTCCTCCAGAAAGGGTTGATTCAAGATCAAAACCAACGGCTTTGAAGGACCCAATGTTCAGTTCACCAACTTGAATAAATACGACATAATGCATCCACACATCTGAGTGAAGTTTCATCATGTGTCACCAATTGCTTTTTTCAAAACTAGAATTTGCCAGTCCCAAATCCAGCCTCTTTATTGTTAAAATCGACCCAAATTGAACCTCTTTATTGTTAAAATCGGTCCAAATTGAAAAAGAAATGCATAATGCATTTGTCCTGTGTTTGGAGAATTTGCTTCTGTCAGTCAACGTTCTGTTGACTTTCCCAAAAGTGAGATGAGCATCCCAACAAGACCTGCGAACCCGACCCACGACCCTTCACCCAACCTGTCCGCAGCCCCAGCTGTCCGCGGACACGAGCCCAACAGCTGAAGGTCCAGAGCTGGAAAAGCATGACCCTTGACTGCCTTGACCCATACCATCGTATTGTCGTATTTTGCTGCTATGATCAATCTTTACATCTGAGAACCATAGTGACAAATCCGATGGTGTGATGTATGATTCAAACAACTAATAAGTCACTGATATAAACTGAGTTCATATTCAACATATGATGGTCATCGACGGAATTACAGACATGAACAAAAAGAGTTAGCAGTTGTCAGGAGCCCCACCTGACTAACTCCGGTTCTATAATTTAGTTTTCTTCATGAGGTACCTCCGACAGATTGAACCAACATCTTTCCGCACCGAGACCTTTTTTTCAAGTAGTCGGGTAATTTCCAAAATTACATTCATTGCAAGGTATGAAAGGGTATTTCCATAGTTCCCATTTCCTGCAAAACCCGAGGGTTGTGACCCAATGTATGCCTTTGGGAGAAAACTAGATTATTGATGATTATAGAAGACTTATTGTTTGTTGAAACCGCCCACTGCAACTTTTTCACAAGTGGGAATTGCACGAAGAGCTCCCTAGCCACTTTAGGCTTGGGGCTA
>DF241187.1:0-55819 GCA_000507305.1 Breviolum minutum Mf 1.05b.01
AAGACGAGAGGAAGAAAAAAAAAAAGCAAGCCATCAAGCAATGATTTAAATTAAAACAAGGCACCCAGACACACAGTCCAGGCCGCGCAGTTTTAGATCAGGCAGCGGAGACCAAGAATGGAGAGGATGGAAATGGGTTCGCGGATGACACAACAACAGTTGAATTGAATGAGTTTCTGAGGGGATGACATCCTACCCTTTGGTGATGGGATTGCACAATCGGTCCCAGACCTCGGGAATTCTATGTTTCAACAACCAACATGGTAAGATGGCAATGGATCCATGTAAGTGAATGAAACATCGTGATGTCGTACAGCGAAATTTGTTGCAAGGTGGGTAGTTTATCACATGTGCCACGCTATTTGGGGAATAGTAACCCCATCTTCGCAACTCCTTATAGATAAAGGGTATACAAACCCTTATTATGCATTTCGTGACCAGCCCCTGCCATAGTTTTCCGAGGGAGAAGTCGGGCGCCCATCTGCCCACAATTCCGGAAAGGGTCAACCTTTTCGTTGCATCGCACTGCTCAGATATGCCCTCAGGCTGCCCTGAACCAAATCCCCTCCAAGAAAGAAGGCCTTGTGATAAGAGGGACATTGACTACTCTTCTCCTTTAGTGGGACCTTATATATCTTATATATTTCCCGTTATTCTATAGGGTCCTAGAGGGTGATGTTGAGAAGGGACGAGAAGGAATCAATAAGACCTCCGCCAGCAATTTTGAGGATAGTGAAAATGTTGTGTTTGATTGATCTTGGGTATGTATATTATTTGATACAGGCATATGTTCATATGTTCATATGATAACATATTTTAAACATAAGGTGTGTCAGTTTATTTGCTGACCCTCAAAATATCTTCTTCCCATTGTTGGTTTTTCTGGTAACTTTTCAGGTCACCAACCTTCGCCTATCAAGAATCAAAAAAATGTGTTGGCATCCCAAGGTGGCAGCTTTACGTGGACAAATGTCCACAGTCTTAGATACTTTGGCCTCCACTTTGCAAGACCCACGGGGAAGTTTTTTTTTAGGGCTGGTAGTTGATGAGTAGGTCCGGTGGGATTCACCAAGGGACATATATATACACTGTATTTTTGTCTATATCGAAATGTTTATGGGACATTGATATGACTTAATATGTCTATTTGTTTTTGTTCCTTCATCCATATATTTGTATTTATGCATATATCCTATGATGTACCCTTTGGTTGTTTCAGACCGGCCCGGCTAACGGCTAACAATCAAATATGTTGTGCAATTTTGGAAGGGTTCCTTATTGATTTCACTATTGCACTCCTTCGTTGGATGATGCAACACATTCAATCTACATCAAACTCAGTGGATTATGACTAGGTGGTGGCAACTCAAATGCGCCCTTTATTTTCACCCCTACCCGTACCCGGAGAAATGATCCAATTTGACTACAGTAATATTTTTTCAGATGGGTTGGTTCAACCACCACCTAGGTGATGGTTGGTACTTACATGTTGGTAGTTCATTGGTTGGAAAGATGGCACGAGTAAATTGAGGGTGCTGAGGATTCAAGTGACATCATTTGAGGATGCGCAATCTTTGCTGCATGAGGAATCACCATTTTGAAGTTGCTTGTACTGTAGACGTGCACTTTGATGATACATACAACTACAACCTTGATAAATGTATGTTCTTTTTCGAAATATATATACAAATTATTCATGTTTCTACTTAGCTTTATACTTGCAGATACCTCGACTCATTCCATGATTCGGTTGGGTGGTCCCTTCAAGTTTTCATCAACCTTTTTTCGAAAGGACTACATACAACTGGTAATCGGTAATCTGGTCGAATCGGTTTGGAGCCACTTGGAGTTCAAAAATATCCAGATCTTGGGGTCCAAAATTAAACTTCTAGCAAATGGATCCAATGCCCCTTCATGTAGTCTATCATCCTTTAAAAAAGATATGGTGCATTGGTGCACTCAGCTGGCAAATGGGTTTTTGGTTCTCAAACTTAAAATGTGCATCGGGTTTTGGGCACCAACTTAAAGAGATTATCCTGACACCTTTTCTTTGAACATGTTTTGTTAACCCGATGGTGAGTTGCTCTTCAAGGCTTTCTCTAGTGCAAAATGATTCCAATGAGAATCCGGAATGGCTAGTTGTTTTTCTTCACGGCTTCCCTCACAAGAGGCTCAACGACCAAACAGATACCCCCCTGAAAACCAACGAATATCCCCTGGAAAACGATGTAGTTGGTTCAGGTGTATTTCCTCTTGAATAGTCCCTTTAAAACGGGAACGAATTCGTCAGCTTTCCGGGGTGTAAGCATCAATGTAGAAGTTGTTTTTCACCAGTTGCCAGGAGAAACCTGTCACGACCGACTCAGAAGTTCATGCCGCCGTGGCGGGGTATGGGAACCTCAGGTAGGACGAGTTCTCCATGTAAAAAGATTCATAGCACTTGAAAGTGATACTAAACCTGAGTTTTAACATGGAAGTCTGAAAATCAGCCCCTAGAAAAGGAGATTCCTTTTGGAAACCATCATCTTCACGTTCCATGTTAAACTTTTGGGTTGTAGGTTTTCAGACTATTGTGGTGCATGTCAAAGATCAAATTAAGTGGTCAAATAATATCAGATCCACAGACATTGCCGAATGGATTTTTGCCAGACATTTTCCACGAGGTTGTCGGCTTTGTGCGAAAGTACCTTGAAGCATTGCCAAGAGACCGCAGGTATCCAGGGTGTTGAATTTCCATGTGGGTTATGGGTTGTTTCTTTGCTAAGTTTGGGTGATGTTGTCCTGGTGGCCCCAAAACTTCTACTTCTTGGGAGATCTTGGGAGTTTATAACCTGAATCTTCCAGAGATGTATTGATTTACCTTGAACTTTTGAACCACCAAAAAAAAACCTCTTGAAGGATAATAGTTGACAAGTTGGAAGGGTTTGTAAAGGTTACTTACTGTATTTTCGTTCGGTGAAAGATATTTCAAACATTCCTGGGCACTCTGGTTTCCGAAGACTACAACGGCACTGTCCCGCAATGCGATTCACAATGACATTCACCACTAAATATCACCCCAAGTAGGTGGTTGCTGGTCGCAGTCGTACATGAATCAATTTTTCCAAATTCTTCAATTTGTGCTTTGCAATCCGGTTGGATCCCCGTACCTGATTTTCAGATTTTTCAGGGCTCTTTGGTTGGGGGGCAACCATCGTGATGGAATTCCAATTGTCAAATGGGGCAACCAGCCCGGTTCGTCCGATGGTCCAAGACGGGAACCCCAAGAGCAAAGTCAATCTTGATGCAAGTGATACTTTCTAATGCTGTCTAGCTAGGTGCTTCGAAGAAATCAATCAGAGCGAAACTCAAATCTCAAGATTCCAAAATAAGGAGTGATGAGCTCGGAGCTACCAGGATGGTTTTCTCAAAACTTTCCAACCCATATATATAAATATATATAGGGTCCATGTATAATGTATCATATATTTACCTACATTTACCATAAAAATCCACCAAATGTAGGTATATATGTATACCATACATGGATCCAATGGGTAAACAGAGAAACTGAGAAACCGATGAAAGGAGCGCAACCATCCGTATCCTTCCGTATCCTTCAGCTGCATCACAGGAGCACAGGTGGCTGTAGCTGCAAAGTTGGCTGAATTACAAGAGGAGCTTTGAAAAAAAAACAACTTTGCCGGCAATTTTCGGGGGGGTTTCGGTGGGGAAAAAAAAACGTTTTTTCAAACAAGTTCCAAACATTTTTTAATGATTGATACGGCTGTAACCCTTGAGCATGTGGGCCGAATCATTTCTTGTGGCATTTCTTGTGGTTTTAGTTCTTGAGATTCCCAGGTCCCATAGGTTCATAAGTTGATCGTCCGTTGGATCTTGTTACTCCATCCCTGCAATTGAGGGTGAAATCCAAGATCTTGCCCGAAGCAGACCTTGGGATAGCATATCCCCTTCTGGTGATTATGGTAAAGATCTTGATAGATGATAGCAGTGAGATTTTTTTTGGGGGGGCGCTCCTAAGGTCTGGTAGGGTGTGCCCTCCCTGAAACTAACAGCAATAGCACCTGCCAGGTTGTGCCATCCCAAATGAAAACAATCGTCTTCCAAGCATCCATTTTCAGGTGCTAAGGCTATGTTAGTTTCAGTTTCAGGGGGGATAGGATCTTGGATTTCTTCACCTCTTCTCTTAACCTCTCCTGACCTCCTTAAACCAATCATACTGCTGATGGTTCAGAAATCCCAAACAACCAGTTGAGGGAAAGGTAGTTTCTCCCGTTAATTACAGGGGTTTTAGCACCATCCGGGTGGGTTTCTCGCCGGATTTCTGAACCATCCACATTTTCAACTTAACGGACCTAGAGCCTTGAAAGGAGACAAGTGTCGTGGCAGCCGCCTTGCACCGCTTGCGTGGTATCTTCCAAGTGCCGTTCTTATGATTGGAAACAGTGTGGATGTGGCTGGGATGAACCCAGATTGGATGGAAGCTGTCTAAAAACCTGAGATGATAATTGTATCGCTAAATGTCCACACACATAATATATTCTAAATCAATATACCTTAATGGCGTGTAGATATGTCACATATCCTTCATGACAGAGCTTGAAGTACCTTGGTATAGCAGACAGTGGTGTGTGTACATATGCTTGCGCACTTCAATTGCCACCCCCAGTCCAGTACCGTGGCGCCTTGATTCATTGGCAAAGTAACATGTCGACAAAGACTGAAAAGAAGAACACCATAGAACAGCTATCACCATTTTTCTGACAGCCGTTTTCTGTCGCGTGCAATCATCCTCATCATCGTCATCGTCATCATCATCGTCGTCGTCGTCGAGTGCTGACCCGGGTCAACAGTGCCAGGGCGATGTTGAAAATGCCATGAAGCAAATGCTCAACGACGTGACCTCCACGGTACGCGGCAGCGGGAAGAGACACGGATTGTGGCAACAAAAACAGTAGGTGATTTATTGTGAGAATCACTTCCAGCCAGATCACCACAGTTGAGGTACTCTAAAGGAACATAGTATCGTAATTTTTCATGTTATATCTATGGAAAGCATTTTGCGCCCTGCATTAGCACAATGGGTACAGTACCTTAGCACTAGGTGTGGTACTGTCAAAATCATAAGATGGCCCAACACTCCCTTGCAATCATGTTCGAAATTGTTTGCAGTTGGCCAGCCTAGATTCCTAGATTAGAAGGTCCAAAAGCAGGTTGTGAGAAACAAAAAGGCCAAGCTATCGGTATACCAAGCACATTCATGTAACACTCATGTGCATTCATGATATATCCTAGATCCATGTGTGGCACACTTACTTACATTCGGCTTAAGCTTATGATGTTTGTTTCAGTTATAGAATATTCCATGCCATGGAAGCATATTCCAATGCACGCGCGGAACTGCATTTGGGCCCAAAACATAGCCAGTGGCACGGAAGTGTGATAGGGGTGAATCAAATTGAATATCTTGGTTCATCAAGTTCAAAGTTGACAATATAATACATGACCGGCACAGCAATGAATGAGCCTTCCTCAGCACATTCTCTCTGTGAATCCACGGACACCAAAACTGCAAAAAAAACAACCTTCAGTACTAACACGAATTAGAGATAATAGTTCTATCATATCATCCTCCCACAACAGATTCTGAACAGCAAGATTTGCGGTTTCAGCCGTGTTTTAGTCTTTGCTGCTGGAATGGTGAATCGCTGTGGTCATGGCCAGGCGGGATAGCCATCACCAGGTCGCTATGGACATGGTGATGTGGTGTTTCTACCGGGAAATCATACTGTTGATGGGTCAGAAATCCCAAAAAACCACCGTTTGGATGTATAAAACCCTGTAGAAATGTGATATTTACCATGTCAACTGGTGATCGCCGGATTTCTGAACCATCAACCGTATGGACATGACATACTTTCTGTTTAAGTAGATGTGCACCTTTTTGGTGAAAGCCCAACAACTTCAAGTTTCTGTTCAAAGTTTTTTGTTTTCCCTCAACTAACTTGGGAGAGGCAAAGGACGGCGAGCCACTGCTGATCACAAAGAGTCCAAGAGAAGTCAACATCGAAGATGATCTACCAAACCTTACCACCGCCCATACAAAATATCTATGTTCAGGTGTACATTGTTTGGGTGGTGGTTTCAAATATATTTATATAGTTACGTTTTCATCTCGAAATTTTGGGTTTCATGATCCAAGTTGACTTGCGCATCTTTTTCAAATGGGTGGTTCAACCACCAACTGCCATGACTCGACAACTGGATCCCCTAGGGCAGATGTGTTGGCTCAACTCCGAGCTCATGACTTACCCTTGGTGCCTCGGCCAAAGGGGGCATGGATTGAATCTACCCAGGATGCAATCGTCACCACCAGGGATCCCTACAAACCTGGATGTTGTTTGGGTTTTGTTTCCCTTACATGCCATAAAAGAGACGCATAGAATGTACTAGAGGTTCTTAGAGCTAGAGTTTGTTTTAGCAGACTTTTGCTGACACGCACTTGAAGTCCAAACGATTTGGGGTATGTGTGTGTGAGGAATTTTGGGATTGAAATCAATGTTGTCAGCTTTTCCAAGTTCACCTGCATTTGATGAGGCTTGTCATCTCTGCATCCGCACTTTGAAAGATTTTTCTGGGGAGAATTGGTTATGTTGGCAGATCATGCTAGGATTCGTGCAAGAGTTGCTAGGTGCTGACTACTATGATATTGATTGTAGACCTAGGCCATTGATTGTTGGCCGTTGCTGGTCTTCATAATTCACTTCTCTTGTTGATTCCTCATAAGTTGCAAACTTGAAAGGCTCCTTCTATGTCTTAACTTGATGAGTGATGCTGTTTGCGTGTGGCATACTTAGCAGATTGAGAAATACATGAAATAGCATTTGAGATGTATACATATAGGTATATAGTGTTGTGTCTTGATTGTTGAACAGCAATTTCCTATTTGACAGAATCATCAACGCTTTGGATTCGCATGCGTGGGATGCTCCCTGCAAGAAGGGAATGGATCCTTCACAGTAAGTATTATTTAAGTATGAATTAATTATGTCATTGAAGATGGAGTCATTTACTGAGTCCTCTCATTACAGGGTTTCCGACATCAATGTAGTAAATAGACATTTCATTGTTTTAATTGATGAATCGACGAATTTAAGGTTCTTTTGAAGTTGACTATTTTTTGATAGTTCATCCACCCAACGGGCTACCAACATGTCATATACATGACCTTTACCTGGCATGAACTAGATGTGATGAGTTGGGGTTCATTTACCAGAAAGCAGGGCTGAAACAGCTTGATTTGTTTTCTCAATTGCTGCTTGTAGTGGTAGTGGTGCTGATTGAAAAATTCCATCAGCATTTTTGTTCACAAAAAAAGGTCCATGCAGTGTACTTACAGTAGACCTATAGCTTGCGGATGTTGAGTTTCATAGAAATTGGGTCGTTGGGCCCCTAACATGGAACCCCAAAACCCATATTTGGTGATTTTAGCCACTAGTTAGTACAAGGGCATCAACAAAATAGTGCCTATAAATAGGTGGGGGTGTTGCGATTTGGGGGCTAGGAGAGTTTTTCCAATGAGCCCTTGACCTTGCTCCAGATCCCAATTTATGTAGTGCTTCACTACCATATCTAAGTGATCCATGTTGTAACCCACCCGGTGCATTTGTACCCTTGACCTATCAGCAGCCTATCAAAACGCTGCCTGGGGATTCCGTTGTTTCAAAGGAAGCCTGCGAGATCGCCTTGAAACGCTTCGAAGATGCCGATGATGCGCTTGTACCCTTGGCAGCCTTGATGATTTTTTCTCCCAAAAAACAGGTGGTGAAGTTCAGGTGTTTTATTCCGGGGGAATCCAGGAATCCAAAATGGCTCAAGAATTCAGGAAGTTGGGTTGGTTGGTGTTTTTTTATGAAGTTTTAATTTATCCAGATTGTTTGGGAAGGTACGGGGGTGGTTGACCAGTCGGAGGTCTTAGGTCATCATGTCCCGTCAGAGTTAAGGTATGCATATGTAAGGCAACCCCAGTCAGAATCAATCCATTGGTGCAAGACAATGCAAGTCAAAGATGTGGAGGCAAAACTCCCTGTTTCATCCTCTAAAAATAAATGCTTAGAGGCTGCGCGCAGAACCCAACTTTTGCGATTATTTGAGGCAACAGTTGAAATTCCTCCAAGACAGTTGGGCCACTTTATGTATATTATTGGACCACATCAGGCTGATATTTTCTTTTTACAATAGGATTTGCCAATTTGGGGGGAATATGTTTTGGAACTTTTTTTCCAAACCATCATGACCAATTGCAAATCCCCAAGATTTCTGGGCCCGGGCGTCTGGCTTTTGGCCGAGGACTTCTTACTGGACTCTGAAGAAGGACGACGTCTTTGTGCGCAGGTAGGAGGAAAATCGGAATCGATTCTGGTGGCAAGCTTTTGAACCCAGAGGTTATCATTGCATCCATTTGTTTCCACGGATGGGAAGCTAAAAAACAGTCCAATGGAAAAGGAGATGTTCATTGGAACCAAAGCTCTATTTTTTGGGGTTCAAAATGTCAAGTTTTCGGGGTGCAAGAGTTTGGGCAGATGGAGATATTAAGCCCAGGGGGATATGCCATTTTCAGTTGAGAATGCAACCTGCAGTATTTCAACAATGAACGGAGGGTAAGTTGCAGAGCCTTTGGGGGGAATACAAGTTGAAACCTTTCATAGATTGGCTTGTCTCTACGAAAGTTCCAGTTCTTTGAGTCTTTGATTTGGGATATGGGCCATATATGAATTGGGATTCAATTGGGCTTCCCCACCTTTTGGACCCATCAATCCTTGGAACTCATGATGACTCAGCCATTTTTCCAGTAGGTTTGGATGTATCACCATGGCGCAAAAAGTAGGCATGGATTTTGCACTTTAAATAAAACCCTGCTAAAGGGGGGACGGTCCACCAAATTGATGCCCCTTAGGGGTTCCAATTTAAGGCAGTGGAAACCCCTTAGGGGTTGAACTCCACCCGTTGGAGGGTCGATCTCATCAGGTTTCCTTGCAGCATTGCGTCTCCGATGTGGAAGGCAGACGATATAAGACCATCCGGGGGATGCAACGGTGTGACCTGTCATGGCGGGGTTGGCATTCTTAATAAAGATGACACCTAAACATGGCATCTAAACAAAAAAGTGCATTCGAGGGAAAGGTTGGTGTTTTTTTTGTTTCATATTTTTTCAGTCAGATCTTTTTCAGCTTGGGTTGCCAACAGATGACCAGATTCGACTGCCACTTTGAGCAAACGTAAATCTTCAACTCGTTGGCTCCGGCCAGCACCTTAAAAACGTGAAAATTGACATGCATTCCATCATCGTCATCCGGAAACCGGGAGGTGTAGGATGTTTTTTCCGCTGGTTGGGATTCGGGGATTCGGTTTCTGGGGCTTGGAGTGGTACAAGGATCAAACCATTGGGAAGAAAGGAGGTGGTGATGTGAAAAGTGGATGGGTTGGTGGAGATATTTGGTAGGTTACTGTATGTGACAACATTGGGGGGGTGCAAACATTGAGATTTTTTCAGGATTACAGGTTAGCTGGAAACATCTCCAACTGACTAACAGTGCGCATTTTGATACATGGTTCAATCAGTTGTGAGATATCTCCAAGCTCAAGGTGCGGTTATTTAAGGGTCTAATAATGGAAAAATCAGGTGTTAGGACCCAAGCCATATATCAACGGACTAGCCATGAGTGAGTGATATGGGGGGCAATGTGTAGGAAGCAACTACTGGGCCCCACGACGCCCTTTGGATAGGCATTGCTGAACGTCAAAGACAATTGCACCTGCTGCTGCAACAACGGGCGTGTGTGAATACTGCACACCATGGTGCCTCAGCACGCAAAGAAAATCAACATGAGTATTTACAACTCTGATCCCGAGATTCAAGTGTAAAAGCATTCAAATTCTATCAGACATGTTCTACAGGCATTCTGGGAATGACACATGTTAACACACGCTGACAACCATATCAACTATACTGTTTTGTGGTTTATGCATTTTGCCCTTCTTACAAGGGGGCCATCTTCGCAACACTTGCACTTGCATCACACAAAACCAAGACATATACGGTGCAATTCATAGCAGCTTGAGCCAAACCTGTGCTCAACAGTTGAGTAGAGCAAGCTTCGCAAAATAGCTTGTATTAGAATTCCGGGTCATTCCCACCAAGTAACCTGACAACAAACAACCACACTTAACCACCAACCAACCTGCTTGGCTGATGACCCTTGTCAACCGATTCACATTCAGGTCATGGGGACACGCCCTTGATGATAGCAGTACGTGCAGCAGGTAGGGGCTATGGTTGGTGGAATGTTGGAAACCCTTCGGATGGATGGATGAACTCGTCGTTTAATGAGGTGGGTGGGGCACATGTAGTATCAGCTTATCACTTTTTTTTAGCGGGGGCGCTCTCCCGCAATACAATAAGTGGTGGCAAAGGTGTGCTTATCCAACATTGATGTTAAGATGTAAGGGTGATTTGGATAGTATGATTCAAGTGGCCTAGAGTGTAATTGTTCATCTTGAAGGTGTAGGAAAATGAACATTGACTATATGATCATATCATCATATCTGTGTTTGATCAGTTTAACCTGTAGGCACAGAACCTCAGAGAAATCCTGCTTAAAAAATGATCGTCCATTGGGATCTTTCCTCACCAGGGATGCATGATTCACATGTTCCTACGGGCCAAGCATGTACTCTATTTCGTTCTTATTTATCAAGACGATTCAGAATATGCCAGAATTACATTACTAAATCTGTTGTTCGACTTGTTCTCGAAGTCTTCGTTTGTGAAACAGGCTGCAACCGCCCCGTGTTTTTACCAAAAGCTGGCAATTTGTGACCTCCTCCCTTTTTAAAGCGTCATAATTTTCATCCAAGTCAACCGGTGCCCCCCCAATCCCATCCCATCCCGCTGGAGGCACGGCCGGCAGCTCTGCAGTGGGGGGAGTGGAGCGTTTGCTGCTGGTGACAGACTTGCTTCGCTTTCGGGCCTCCGTTAACACCGCAGATGTCGAAGGAGAAACGGCGCTGATGGAGGTGACGATGTTAGGTGACTGTTGAGGTTTTTCGATGTGAGGTGGAACCGATGATTTCTGCCGGAGTTGTTGAGGTCATGTGTTGTTGATAGATAAATATTAGAAGGGGCCTTTTGGAAAAATTGTGAAAGATAGGAGTTGTTTGTCATTTATGTTTTACAAAATCATGGCAGATCGGATTCGGCTCTTTAAGCAAATATCATTGAAGATGATTGTGTTGTACTCGTATCGCGTTAAAAGGCACCAATATAGAGTATCCAATAGTGTCAATAGTTCTCCTTGTACTGTCTCCCTCGTCATGTTCACATGCCACGGGAGAGAAGTCCATATATTTCACTGCTCAAAGGACATATTTTTCAATGACAACAAGTGAAGTCAAGCGAGATGTTTGTCCCATTGAAGAGACTCTTACGATTTTTATATCCTTCTGGAGCAACTGTTTCAATTTTTTATTTGTACTACGAAGTTTCAATCAATCAAGACATAAGACAAATCACAACAAAAAAAAAATCGAGGCTCAAACCATCTTTTCTGGTGATTTTCAGATGCTTACCATCCAGGGAACTAACATATCCCCCCAAAAATTGGCATTTTGAAGATGATTTTCCTTTTCCCCAGGTGGGATGTGTTAATTCCCTGGAGGGTAAACCATCTTTTGCGCTAAACCATCATTTTCCCAAACGGCGTTCCGTTCAGGCGGTGTGTATGGGGGACGTGGCCCTATGCCACTTGCTGTTGGAGGCTAAAGCGGAGGTCTTGCAACGCAGTCGCGCTGGAGCCATGGCGCAGGCGTGGCGGAAACGGGGGATGGATGGGTTGGGGAAAGATGGTCGGAACGGTTGGTGAATAATGACAGGTTGGTGGCAACTCAAATATTTTTTATTTTCATCCCTACCTGGGGAAATGATCCAATTTGACTAATGTTTTTCAAATGGGTTGAAACCACCAAGTAGATGAGTTCGAATTTGTTGTTGCAGCTTATTTGGTGAATAATTAGTGAAGTGGATGATGATTTTACCGGAAATTTTCAGGAAACAAATATGAAACCTGTTTATCTATTATGAAACCCGTTTTTTAAGCTATGTCATTTGTTGTAAGCTTGGAGACCTGAGAACGAGCGTGCTACATACTTACCTCCTGCAAAGTGACCTGTTTGCGATTGAAGGTGGAGAGGAGGTTCCTTTGTGACCCGAAAAAAACATGTAAGTCTGAGTGATCAGGGCAATTTAGCTCTCTCTCCCTCTCTCTCTCTCTCTCTATATATATATATATATTTGAAGCTTTAAGTACAAAGTTGCTTGCGTAATTATTGTGTAAAATTCAACATACCTAATGATGCTTATCCCATGCCGTAATAGATCCTAAACCTTAAAAACTCAAACACTGGGCCCGTGGGGCGCTTCTTGGAGGCTTGAAACAACAACACTAATTTTCAGTATCAAATTGCCAACTTGCAAAAACCCAGCAAGTGGCATTAATTCGTTTCCCCAGTTGGCATCTGGTGAACACGCCACCCGTTTTTTTCAAAAGGTGCCAAAATTCTCAACACCGCAGGACTTTTGCAGCACTCCTGAAATTTCCCAAGTCTTGGCGCAGGCTGCTGCTCAGGTGCCCGTGCTAATAGGGAAAATTCACCCAGTTGCCAGGTGTTGCTGATGTGTCTTATGTTAGCTGCTGATGGTTCATCACCTGGGATGATACTACAACCTGTCGTAAAATAGTGGGACAAGCTATCATAAAGATTAGCAAGCTCAATTGGGGGCGGGATTTCTGAACTAGTATGATCCGTTTGGTAGATACCGCGATTCGGTATTTGCTAGGTGAATCGGAAAAAAACAACTCTGAAAACTCGTTTTTTGGTTTTTGAGGTTGTTTGTCCAAACATGTTTGGAATGTGTTGCCTTATTTTTGAACTGATGATGCAATTTGACGAGCATATTTTCCACCTGGGTGGCTTAACCACCAGCAAGGATGGGTCTGGTACTGCATACTTCACATTACATGAGATATTATTGCAGATTGTTTATGCAAGCATTTTCTCTCATTTTACAGCATTTTTCGGTTTGGGTGCAGCTTGATCCGTAAGGGGTTGTGTTGTTTCAACAAGTGTCTTTGAGACTCCTGCTTTCCTGGCAATCCTTGGAAACATAGCTTGCTGGAAGGTTTGTTTTTCCTTGACACCTGCCGTTGAGATTGGGCAGAGTTTCCATTGCTATGTTAGCAGAGGGTAATAAATTTGATATGATCGCATCTCTATCCATCCGTCATGTGCAAGTGACAATAAGTCACATACTTTCTGAAAGACATCCCCACTTCGCGTACATCATTAGACCTACGCAGCCGTTATTCAACATAGCAAGCCGCAAAATCCACGATTTGCAGATGTTTTTCCTCTGCGAAAACCGGGGTGTTTTCCAGCTCGCAACCTATATCTATCACTTAGACCTGGACTTTGGTGAATTTTCATTCACCAATAAAAAGGCCATATCTCGACCCTCCGAAGCCCTCAAACTAATGAGAAAATCCAGGGTTTCAAATTTGATATGCTTGATGATACACTCCAGTAAACTAACATAGCAATGGAAAATGGACCTTTTGAAGATGTATCTCCTATTAAAGATGGTGATTTTCCATTGCCATGTTAGTTTACTGGAGGGTACTGGTGATGAAGTCAAATTTTTCTGCACCCAGTAACCTGGGCCCCGTTTGGTGGAGCCCACCACGTCGGTCCGACTCGCCCAGGCAACCCCCGTCGCACCTGGCCAAGGAGGTCCACAGGTTTTTGCCATGGATGCGGACGATTCCTCCAGGTGATGCCTTGGGTGTTTTTAGCGGATCGAGTTTGGTGGATGGGAAAGATCCAGTTTTTTGACAGGGATTTGCTGCAAAAAATGGGTGAATCAGGACTTAGGGAATGGTGTTCACTTTTTAGAATTATATGTATATATATATATATATGTTTATTACATGTTATTACTTGTTTCAAGCGTTTAGATCCGCAGATCTCAGTTTATGGCGCGGGGTTCTCCGGTGTTTTTCTCCCGTTGATTTTGGTTGAGGTAAAACTGCAAACCGAGACATAGCTCACTGCGAAAAAGATAGTGAATGAAATGAACTCACCCAGATCAAAGCTTTGGAGCAAAAGACAGAACAAGGACTTGGATGTACCCCCCCACACACAGTGAGAGTAGTAAGAGTGGCAAGTGGAGATCAAATAGAGGGTTTTTTTAGGGATTCCCTACTGAAAGCACCTCAAAATGTAAGAATTTTGGTGGTGACTCTTAGTGCGTGGGGGGTGCATCTAAATGACACGGAGCAATGCCTGTAAATCTTAAATGGCTGCAACCTCAGAAAATATGGAGCTTGATGCTCATGTTGTTTGACCGGTAACTTTGGACCGAACTGGCAGATGCCATAGTATGATGTACATGTCATATATCTCTTAGATATGCATGTATTTGTATTTATGTACCACATAGCTACCGGCATCCAGAGAAAGCTACGTACAACATCTCATCTCTAGTCTTGCAGTTCACATCACATGTTTGCTTTCCATGAATTCCCCGGGCATCGATTTTCAGGGCCAGCGATGCAGACGATGCAGACTTGGACGATGCATCAGATGCGGCAACTGCAGCGGAGGTGGTGCAAACGGCGAGGGAGGCCGCAGAAGCCAAATTATTGCAATTGTTGCAAGATGAAGGAGGCAGCGGCGAAAGTGGGATTGATTTCGGAATTTCGGCTTGAAAGTGGTGAAATATAGTGAAATTGAGTTCCATTAAATGGATCCAAGAAACCTAAATCTGACATAGATCACTTCCTTGATGTCATCTTCCTGGCTTCAAAGTAGAGAAATCGATATTTGTCAAATTGAAACCTCCAAATATCGATGTTCATCATCATCATCATCATCATCATCGGTTCAAAGCTTTGAAAGCCTACTGATTGACTCATGTTTTGACTTCGATTCTATTTTGTTTCAAAACAAAATTGCCCCACTCCTGAGGGGCTACAAGTCGAAGTCAACAGCAGCTGGAGGAACTTTTAAAGGAAGTGGATCCCAATTGTTGCAATTCCATGAAGGACACTGGGGGGCCACACCGCACCTGGCTTTTTGTTTCAAAACAAAAGCAGGTCACAAGGGTGGTTTGTGTATATATAATATGATTATATCCTTTTGTTTCTCTATGAACAGAAAATACACATTGATATGCATATTGGTAGTTTTTCTTGCAGTTTTTTCTCAATACTTGGGGATTGTTATCATTGGTGAATGGTAATGGTGGGATGCTCATGAAGTCAGGGTGCAAATCGGGAATCGCATTTTGTAGAAAAGCTGCAGAAGTCCATAGAAATTGCTCACCACTTCTTGCAGATGTGATTTTAAGTCCACTTTTGTTTCCCATATTTGTTGGTTGATTGATTTTTGTTTTGACAATTCAACAGACATGAACAAACCATTTGCTATGTTCCCCTTGGGGCCCTTTTTCTTTGACACAACACAACTTCAGGAGGGGGCATTGCTACTGGCGATACGTACTGCAGCTCGAGATCAGAGTGACCTGTCAAGATCGCGGTTAAGATGAAATGATGATTCACCTTTGTCGTTCTTTTCAACGGATGTTTACTAGTTCCAGGGTCTTTCCCCAGCAAAAGATTTTTCCTCCCCTTTCAAGTGATTTCTCTCACGGTTGGTTGTTTGGACTCCCAACGGATTTCTCCAAAGGGACTAGTACTTGGGGGATGTGATAGGATTGATCTTATAGGGAACCTATGAGACCTAGTGAGGAAGTATCCCAACTCGATAGGTCAAAAAGTAGATTTGGTAAACATCCCAACTGATCATTACCCATGCTTTGGTTGATCAGTTAGGGTATGTTAGGGTGGTGCAAGATCAAACATTAGTTAAATTTGAGTATGGTGCAAGCTTCCAGGAAAAACAGAATTTGGACTTTTTTTGACGGTTTTGGGGGGCAACTTTTGGGAACACTTTTTGGTTGTACACCGCAAAGGCCTGAGCATATTCTTTGTGTTTTTCTAGATTTGCCCAAAATGCAAGTTACATCGTCGGCCCATTATGGACCATAATCTGCTTCAACCGATGGCACACCATGACTAACCAGTTCAGATTGAAAAAACATGATTTGACAAATCGGATACTGAAACAATGAGATTCAGCTTTTGTAGTGTAGGAAGGAGTTGTGCAAAGTGGTGGAGTTGCCATTTTCCAAATTGGGGGTGTGATCATATGATGAGAACCTTGGATCCTTCAGGAATAGAAGGAAATGTTATCCAGACCTCACCAGTGCACCTGCATCCACCAGAACGAAGGATGTCATTCCACCCGTTTGGACTTTGTTCGGATCTTGTTGGAACACCGCGCAGATCCGATGCCAAGTTGCACTTCTGTTAGGTTCTATTTGTTTTTGTTGGGAAGTGGATGTGCGAAAATACTTGGCCACCTCAAGTTTCATCTTTCACAGAAAGGTATTTGCTTGTGATATGTTGTGACCCAGCTTGTTGCGGAAGACGAAAGTCCCTTCTTAGTATCGATGATTCATGCTTCTAGAACCTCGAACTGTTTTTTTGTGTTGTGCGTTACCCAGATATTTGAGATTACGCAGGAAGCTTACGACAAGGTGTCCCAGGGACTGTTTTTAACAAAGTCTTTGCAACTTCCCGCAAAAAAAAAAAAAAACACCACGAAACCCACGACTTTCAATGAGGAACATCCGTGATGAACAGGGAGAGACACCTTTGATGGAGGCATTGACTACCCGATGACTGTTTAACAACAGCAGGTCCAAAAAGGTTAGCAGAGATGCTCCAATGGATGGTTTTATTTTGAATATACTGAACTTAGGACATGATGACATCACATAAGGCCATAAGGCAACAGCAACCGCTCGAAACAGCTTCCGGTTAAAGTTGAAGAATTTGGTGTGACATAGAATCGTGAATATCTACATCAGTGGATCAAGCCATGTTGAGTGATACCAGGGGGTTGATTGGCCTTGGTAGTACGATTTCAATTTCTTGTTTTGTTGTGGTTGTCCTGTAAGTGGGCCAATGACTTCATCCGTTACATGACATGATGTGACTGTCAATTCACAAAAAATCCATTTATGAATTTATGCATGAGCAGATGCACTTCCGATTTTTATGTAAGTAGTCTTTTGACCCGGCATCTTCCAAGGGGGGCCTAAAGCCTTGAGATCCAACATTTTTTTCACACAAAAAATGTGAAAACATCCACCGGAAAGAGGATCTCTTCACGTGCAAAAAATCACATGTTGGGGTCATCCACCCTGGGAGGCTGCATGCTTCGGAGATCTTGCTCAATGTCGACTGCTGCTGCAGTTCAAGGCTGACCTTACAGCCAGTAGTCGCAGCGGTGCAACCGCGTTCCTTTTTAGCTTATGGGGTGACGGTGGATTGGTTAGGGACTTGTCCCTGGTGTTGGTGATAATCTGCTTGGGGCAAAGCTCAGATTCGTGAAAAATGATGAATTGGATGATTTTGCACATATTTCTATGGTAGTTGCGGACAGTTTGGATCATTGTGGCCAGTGTTTGTGGTAACTGTAGGCCAATGTTCAGAAATGTTCAGAATACGGGGTTATGTCCCATGAGTTCTCTAGCCAGTACTCCTCAGTAGAAGAACATGCAGCAGATGCTGAACAGAAATTTTGCCATCATCTTTGTTGTTTGTTGCTGTTGGAACTATTTTCTAGAGGGTCTCTGAACTTCAGAGACACACACGAGGCATTGGCATTCCCCAGCCAATGCCGTGTTTGGCAAAGAGAGCATGTAATGACGTACTTGATATTAGGATCCATGCATTCCCTTGGCGGATCCTCCACTTGTTTTTTCCCAGATGGATGGATCAGATTCCCTTTTTTGTTGGCGGATCAGACAGTTTTCAGGATTTCCACGATGAGTTGGACTTCACCCCACCGGGACCAAATTTGGACCATGGCACTCAGGCTCCAGTTTGCTCAAGAACACGAAGATGTGCGCAGGTCGGAGCATTGGGAAGGGAGAGGTTGTTGTTGTTGTTGTTGTTGTTGTTGTTGTTGTTGTTGTTGTTGTTGTTGTTGTTGTTGTTGTTGTTGTTGTTGTTGTTGTTGTTGTTGTTCTAATGGAAACATGAAGACATCCAAGCCATGACCTTCTGAGCAGTGATCAACTTGTTTTTGGCAGTTTACAGTTTACACAGGAGGTTCTAACCACTAGCCACTTAAAATGGGATTTTTGACAAGGTAAAGTTAGATCCTAGATATAGATCAGAAGCCACAATCCTGAGAATCTAATGGTACCCCCCCTCAGTGCCAATCCCCCCAAGAAAAAAGGCCTTCTCAAGGGTGTTATTAACATGTTATTAACAACTACGAACATAACAAGCCGTTGTTTTTGGTCTTAAGACCCTATAAAATGGTTAACCAACCAGGATGTCATGATTCATCATCTCCAGCCGCATTGGCAGCTTTGCAGCGAGGTGTTTCCATGAGATGATCTCACCAGTTGCACCTGTGGACCGGCCGGTTGATGGATGGGTGGAAGGATGAAACATACTGTTGATGGAAGAAATCCAGCAGCAGTTCATAGGTAGTTTACCTATGTGTACCTTATTATGTACAGGATTTTATACATCCCACGTGGTGCAGGATTTCTTCCATCAACCGTATTACCTGGTTTGGTCGCAATTTGGGGGAGAAGTTGACTTCGAACCCAGCCCCAAAATGGCAACATTACAAATTGTAATGGAATCTGCTGTTTTTTTGCTTCAGGTTTTCTTTGGCCGACACTAAGTGGCTTTCCCCAAGTTATATGTGCATCATCTTCTCTTCGGATCACAGGCGGAATTGAGCACATCTAAGAACGCCAGGAGTGAAGTCATTAAAATCCCGAAATTCTGACCCGTGTTGGTGATAATCTTGGTGACAATCTTCAAGTTGGCAGCATTACTAATGACCAACTTGGATGCTTCCATCACCTGTTGATGAGCCCAGCATTATTGTTTTCATACGACTTTTCCATTGGTTGCCCCATGGATTTGATAAAGCCAATTCCAAATTATATACCCTTTGAGCAATGTGGCCATACAGAAAGTCCACATAGCCTAAAAAAATGGCATTTGTTCATGAAAGATGCTTTACAAGGAGCTATGATTGAATTTGCCCAAATGGATCCAACTGATACATCAGATACATTTTCTAGGTGAGTGGTTTCAATATATTTTGATATTTTCTAGCCCTAGGGAAATGATCCAATTTGACGATCATATTTTTGAAATGGGTTGATTCAACCACCAAGCTCGAGTCAGTCGCCTGAGGCTGAAGTGACCGAAGCACCAGCTGAAGAAGAGGCGAAGGCAGAAAGATGTGGATGTGCACTGAAAAATATATTGGAGAGAGATCATACAGACACGCATGGCAATGGTATATGATACAAATATAAACATATATTTCTAGATATATATATATATATTTATTTATACCGCTATATATATACATACTTGTTTTTAGTAAAGTATGCATTAAGCACATTATACCGATACCTCAATTGTTGCCAATTTTGGTGGTTCAATCTACCCCGCATTTTTAAGAAAAGGGTGTATTACTTTGGGGATCCAGGATTTGCCTTGAAAGTAAGTGCCACCCCTATCCACCAACTAACCATGGGCTGGCCTTATTGAGGAAGGGGAACACTCCGCCATGGAAACCAACAGATTCAGCCAATGATTCAGATAATGAAATATGCCTCTTCAGGGTCTATGGGAAATCAAATTGTATCTTTCAAAGATAGTGTTGGTAAAGAAGATTCCTGCAAACCAATGCATCCATGTTCTCAAGCCATTTAAAAGCTTTTCGATCACAGTCAGTACGCTCTGGAAGTCAAGCAATAGCAATGGACACTTGGCCCTTATTCAGGAAATACATCTAGAATCATGGTGCTTTTCCACCTATGTTTCATGACCGGAGGCATTCGACGATTTCGATGGTTCATGTTGTTTGCCAAATGGTCAAGTCTCACTTATATAGACTTATAAGATTGATATAATCAATTAGACGTATAAGATGGATATAATCAATTAGACTTATAAGATGGATATAATATTAACCTATATCAACCTTATATCATCATTTTCCCTACTTTATTATAAAGGGCACCCATTTGCAAGCGCCGCTTTTTCGCGTGCCATTTTTTCGTGTTGCTTGGTGTTCCAAGGTGCTGAAGTCGAAGTGGAACCACGAGGCTGATTGGGACCAGCAAGAGTTTCCTGAGTGGCTGGCAGGACACTGGGCTTAAGGCCTTAAGGCTGTTGAGTGGGTGCCCTCCGGTGAAGCTAAATCATTGTTTAAGATAGAACCCTGAGGTTTAATATGGATTCTCCCCCCCCCCCAAAAAAAAAACACGTCCCTTAAAAAAAAAAAAAACATCATCTTTGGTCTCCATGTTAACGTCTTCGCTACCGAAGCCTTTGGCCAAAAATTTAAAGTTTCCACCTGGGAGTGAGGTATGTCTAAAGGGCAAGAATGATGTCAAAATCACGGGAGGGTTTTATGGTTGGGGTATGTTGACAGGTGGATTTCTTGTTTATTGAGTCTGATGTCTTTGTAGGTGACCAACGGTTTAGCGCACCAAACTCCAGCAAAACCTGGCAAAACATCAAAGTGGATAGTCTAGCATTGTTGTTGAATACTGTTGGTCTTTGATATTTGGGCTCCTGGTTCGGTGGCTCGTTGTTGTTTGCTGATTTGTTCATTTTGCTACTGCTGATGATGAAATCCTGAACCACCTGGGATGTATGAAATTGCGCAGTCAAACATCCTACCATTCTCAGCTGCTTCTTCCCAGATTTCGAAAGCATTAGCAGCATGAACATCTCATTGTGGGTCCTCACCAAAAATCAGGATCATCAAACAAAATGTCCCCTGCCCCAGAAATTCCGCTGAATGCCAATAGGGATCCAAAAGGTACATCCCTGAGTCCCTAACATGACGTCATGGAAACAACAAGCATTTCAAGTTGAAGATATTTACCTCCTGCTAAAAATATCTATAAAAAGTTATATATAAGGTTGATTTTCTATCGGGCCATGTTAGTTTTCCAGTGGTGTACTCCATTGAAGCCAGGATCCGAAGGCCCCGAGAAAGGCCCTGAGCCCGAAAGCTCTCCGCGTGCCACGAAACGGACCACAACGGCCACGCTGTCGCTGCATGAGCTGGCGGCCTTGCACGATGTGAGGGCGTTGAGAGATGTCCTGGAGTAAATTTAGCGGCAAATTTAGAGAGAGCTGGGTGGTGAGTTGGAGGGTTTCCTGTGATGATGTTAGTGTTAGGTCTTTTCTTAGATGCATCTTGGTTTGTAAGTCAGTTTCATCATGGAGGTGATGCTTTAACAGCCTTGTTACTATATAGATCTCTTGTGTCGGTTGTCTCACTGTCCAGTATCAGCGCCCGTCATGGTTCTTGCGGCTAGCGTATCTTATCATTCTTGAGCATTTTTTGAATCGTTGACTTCTGATGTTAGTCTCTATCGAGTCTAAAGTGTGTTTTCATCCAATCGCTACGGTATGGATTTCTAGTGGTTGTGTCATTTGCGACAGCAGAAACAGCAATCAAGACGTGTACAATATAGCATAAATAGTATGTAACATGTAGTTTTACATGTATGCACAGAGAGACAGAAGCAGACATGTATTTAAATGGTTCTATGCACATGCGTTGTTCCTTTGATTTGATACTTGCCATGTTCCAGCCAGTACAAGGTCCACAACCATTGCAGAGCTCAACAATGCTGACTGTGATGGACATACACCGCTGCATCGGTCCTTGATTTCACCACCCAGTCATTCAGAACATCAGCGTCTTGGAAGTTTTAGATGAGATCTGGGTAAATTTCTCTGTGGTGTAATTGTCGCGACCACTGTATAATAACTTCACAGAAAATTGCTTGTGTTTATATATGTTTAGATGAGGAAACCACTCGTCTCTACCTCCGGATGATGTGTGGAAGGTTGGTAAACGCGTGAATTTTCAGCCACTGGTAGGTTTCTTGAAGTACTCCCTCCACCACCTATAGCCATGCTAGTGATGACCACCATGAGTAGGGATGTCGTGACCAAAGCGCCGTGCCAACCAAACAAATGATGATCTAGGATAGGGTAATCCTCGCTTGGTGAATTTTAACACGCCCAGATCAATTACAATCCCCTATAATCTCTAAAACGTGTGAAAAGTTTCTATGCATTACTTCAGGGCCAATGAACGCACATGCTGTTTAGTGGGAGATGTCCGCATTTTTATGAAGCTAGCAAGTCTTTTGACTATTCTTGGGGTACCTTCCCTGCATTAACATGTTGATTTGGGTCTCGCTCCCAGAAACAGTGGAAAGTGAACGTTAATAGGGATCTATGATCTCCTACTAACAAGGTACACACTTTTAGTAGGAGGGTGCCCCATCCAGCTTGTGGCCCCTGTCGGCCTTGAAGGCTTTCGAGCATCCAGTTGCTGGTGTCCAAGCGTGCCAACGTGACCCGGGAGATGTTGAGGATGGCAGCACAAGCTCTGCCGCAGCAACAATGTTTAGAACCTCGGATGCTTGCGGCTCTTGCAGGAGGGTTTTTGAGCGAAATGTCACCTTAGAATTATTGTATTAATACTATCTAATTATAATACCAGATGTATGTGTGGCATGTATGCATGTCGAAGTTTGTTTCGAAGGTGTGCCCCTCCTTCGTGTTTTTGTTTTGAAAATGGATGAAACTTTTGTGATTTGAACAAAGAAAAAATCACCAAAAGCCTTGCATGTGTGGTTTGTTTGGATGTCATTTTTGGGGGATCCTTTTTGTGAGGGGTGTTCGTTTATCGCCTCTTGTTGCTTGCCGAAAACCCCCGAGAATGTGCTACGCTTGTTGGTGGACGCTTCCGCCGTGGACGTGGAAGGTGATGAAAAGGCGTGTCTTGGTGGCCATGGGAAGTGGAGCCATGATCTTGTTATGTCTAAAGAAAAGGGGTACTAAAAAGCAAGAATCTGAGCGAAATACCATCTCAACATACTGTTGATGGAAGAAATCCGGCGAACTGCTAACCAGTTGAGAAATAGAAAACCCTTTGAATCCCGGGATAAACACCATTAGATCAACTGGTGAACGCTGGATTTCTGAACCGTTTACCGTATTCCCGCAGCGTGGCCTTTTGGGATAAGCAACGATCAACTTCAAGTCGATCATCTCGGATAGCAGCTGAAACAAGAAGATTCCCATATTGCAATATGTTTGGGTTATCTATCAGCATAGGAAAAAATGGAAAAACGCTGGGTGTGAAGATGGAATTCCTACTGGAAAGGTCCCGGATTTCCATTGCGTTCCATTGCTATGTCAGATTATCGGAGTGTAATGATCATTCTGGGCATGCATTAGACATCCGCAAATCCAGGACAATCCAGCACCTATGAACTGAGAATGTACATGGCTCTCTCTCTCTCAAGGTTTCAGTTGATGCTGGTGAAACTTTGTCGTTTTTTGTTGCTTTAATCATTTCCTGTCCCATGGCAGGAAGGGAACCCTCAGCAGGAACGAAAGTTACCCTAGTATATACATCCGTTTTTGTTTGGTTGTGTTTGTGTTTTGCTTTGTCTCGGAGGTATTTCCAATGAGATGATGATCTAGACACCAATACGATTCGACTTCCCCACAAAGTAGGTATACTCTCCTAATAGACCCATGAATGCAGGCATTCCTGTGTGAGATGTCTAATTTGTTTCTTAGCCACCAAAAGCTTCATGAGAAGTCATCATGAAACAACCAACTCTTCTCCGTAACTTAAATAGACAAAGGTTGGGTAGCTGGCCTGGAGGACGGCAGGTCACAATGTATAGAAAGATACCACCATAGCACCAACAATACTCCATGACATTCCAAGCACCATCATTCAACTGTTTTTCCAAGAACACGCATAATTTTAAGGTATTTAATTGCTTGTACTCAGCAATTCTTGAGGACTATTCCTTTCATAGTCTTTGACTTTCAGGCTTAGTATGGGTTAGAGACCCCCCCTCCCCCCGCAAAAAAAAGGTGTGATGTCTTTTTCTACCTGGACCTTCTCAAAGGGTGCCAAATGGATCCAAATGGTTCAGTTACAGGGTGTCAATTCATCATTCTTGTTAGGGTTTCATTGGCAAGCCCCTATAGTAACTTTAACACCTGGCACACCTTCCAGCAGTTTCCTTCCACCAAACTTTCCCCCCAGGTGGCAACCCTTCGTTTTCCCGGGTTAACCTCCGATGTTCCTCCGAGGTTTTTGCAACGCCTCCTCGAAGGGGAAGGGTCACGGGAATTCCGACGACCCGACCCTTCTTGCCGTGACCCAGGGACGGCTGAGAGGTCACAGCATGACATGTTTCTTGGCAAACGGGCCTGGTTGGGTGGAAGTTAAGAGGTGAAACTTTCAGCAGGAATTTTGGGTGGTTACATAGTTTTTGAGCCCAAGAACCCCAACAAAATCATTGGAATTTGATGGAATTTTCGGGGGAAGGAACACAACGGCTCCTTCCATCTGGCACCTTTTTTTGTTAACTAAATATATGCGGCTACTCGGTTATCTAGGGTATTACCAGGTTTGTAATTCTGTAGGTCGTAGTTTACCACAATATGAGTCATATGAGGATGAGTTCATTTTCAAGCGCACTTCCACACAATCAGGAGTTCATCTTGAAAGATTCCATCTGGTCAAATTATAGCGACCTAAAACACGAGTTTTCACCCGAAATGATGGTGGTTTAGTAATTGAAATTTTCTTTTTTCAGAAAAAAAACTAGATTGGTGAAATATCTGGGGCACGTTTCACGTCGAGTTGGATTCGAGCGCATGAGAGGTGAAATATTATTCCATTTGGCCAGACTCCATGGTTATTGGCATCGTCCACCTGACAGAAATTCCCAAGGCTTTTTGCTACTGACACCGCATCGTTGGACGCTGATGCTGATGGAAACACATCATTGCATCGTTGCGCCTCAGCCTTGAACCGCCGCAATTAATCGTGAGCGATCCAATGATCCAGGTGTCAATTTGGGAGAAATCTAGGGATGTTTACCTTGGATATGATAGCCTAATGATACGGTTGATGGCAGAAATCCCAAACAACCAGTTGAGGTTGGTAGTTTATCCCATTATTTACGAGGTTTTATACATCCCAGGTGGTGCAGGAGTTTTTCCATCTCATGTTCTGAATCATATACCGCTATAGCCTATAGCTATTGGATTTTGTTCCAGCTTGTAGCCATTTGTTTCAGGGCTACATGTGCTATGTTTTTTTTGCCTCTCTACAGGGACAAACTGGTGTTGATACTGCAAGAAGCATGTTTGATGTAGTGGCACTATGTACATATTTTTTTATTGCACATCTTTCAGTAGAAAAATGAACTTCTTCCTTTCAAATCCCATTGGCCTTTTTTCGCAAAGCTGGAAAAAAGCCTCCAAAGACACCGGAACCATTGGGACCATAGTCGGAGTTGGTGAAACGATGCCATTGGACAATTTGGCCCCACGAATCATAAGTGGACATAAGTGGTGGCTGCTTTTTTTGATGACAAGCAGCCGGGCAGTTTATCATTTAAGAAACCCCTGCTTCAAAGGGCTACTACCCTCTCCGAAACTAACATAGCGCCTGAAAATTCGAGGGCTGGACTCTCAGTTTCAGGGAGGGTCACCCACCATCACGTGAGATCAACATCGTGGGATCAACGTTCGCTGGTTCCCATGGAGCAACTCTGAAGTCTGACCAAGTATAGGGACCTCGGTAAAATTCTCCATTTATGAAGATGCACCTCCTATTGAAAAGAAATATCTTGTATTTCATGTGCGATGTTAGTTCACCAAAGGGAAGATCTGCAGTAGCAAACTGGGTCTCAGATTTTTTCCAAAAGTGCTAACTCTTCAAGGGTTGGTCGCATTGTTGTTTCTGCACGTGTCCCACATGGGCACTGGTTCCTGAGTAGTGAGTAGTGATCCCTTTGCACTATATATAGTATATGATCTAAGGCACGTGAACCTAGGAGTACCCCACATGACTTGATATGCTGCGATGCGATATGATGTGACATGATTTCATGTGCTATGATGTCATAAGACTCGATGGTACATTGTCCCCAGTGCTAAACAGTACTGTACCCCTTATAGCATCTATATATATATATATACATGTACAAGGTAAGGTAAAATATCCTTCCTACGTATCAGTCATCACTATGTCATCACTGTATCAAATAATCCTTAGCAAAACTCCTAGCACAACTTACAGTTTCCTACTTGTTTGGTGAGGTTTGCTAGCTCCACCTCATGCAGATGCCAAGACAGAGCTCAACGAAGTCGTGAAGGTTGGAGATGAGGAGAAGCAGATGACATAAATGGAAACAGCTGACCAACCACCTTATTCTACCATTATAGATATTATTGTTATGTTAGCAATGTATATGCTTCAGTCAACGTTCAAGTTGATAGTTGAGACAAGTTGACAGAAATCAGCTGCAAATTAGGTAATTACCAACAAGTTGTATCAAGTTATAGTTATACCCATACGTCATCAGTTATTTAAAAAGTGATCATTCTCAGTCTACACTTTGGTAAGCTAACATAGCTGGCTGGAAAACGGACCCCGGATTTTGTCAGATGAATTTTCCTAGCCATCGCTATGTGATCGTTTACCAAAGGAGGGTAGATGGTTCTCTATCCAAGGCATTCCACTGATGACCATCCCATCATCAATCACCAACTTTGAGGTGCTGCTGTTGCAACGTGCGGTTCCCAACGCGCGCAACCTAAGGGGCGAGACCCCGTTGCTGCTGGCCGTACGGCGACCAGATGGGCTTAAGACCCTGAGGCAATAGATCCTGCAGATTCATGCGATCTCTTGTTGGATCCAATGATATATGTCAACTTAACCTTGCGCAAGTTGCAGGCAAGGTTTTCAGTATAGGATGAATATAGCATGTACATATTCATATTAGGTTTCTCCTGTCTTGCCTATATGTATATATTATATGTATAGGTCTTGTTGATGTAGGCCAGTTTGGGGGTGTTGGAAGATGAGTTTCTTTTGGGAGGGGTTTCCAGGGTCAATCATTGCTGGAGGAGATTTTTCAGTGGAAAGGTGCTTGAAATGCGCCGCAGGTTGTTCATGAATCTCATGTCCAGTAAGGATATCTTACACCTTAAAGCTACTGTACCTTGCTGTGAAAGATGCATCTTTTTTGACTGGGGCACGCGTATAACGATAGTAGATGTTCTGGTACGTTGCCATGTTTGTTTACCAGAGCCACCAAGTGTGCGTTTGTAAGTATACATTGACGAAACACGGACTGCAAATTTACAGTTATATAAGTCAGATGTATCACCTTTGCAAGTCATGAGATCTGATTCTAAGTGCCTTTATTGGCACGGGCATTTTAGGTGACGGATCTTTCTCCGATTAACCGCACTTTGATCCGCGAATCAATCAATCCAGGCAATTGATGAAAGCCAATGCTGACAGCAATTTGGGTGATCATCAGGACGTCAAAGGTTTTTTCAACGTGGTGTGTCATGCATAAACATGGTATTATCGCTCACTACCAACCATATATAATCCATAAATTAAAGGTGATCTGTAGTGAAGGTTCATTATTCACCTTGACCACCCCTGTTTGTATGACTGGGAAAACACCAGAGTCATACTGTGGAGTACACCAGTTATGCTTGATAGAGTGCAAAGGGCAAGGATTTTGCAAGGGATGGAATGAAACATGCAGGTATCTAGTATGTATTAAGTATGTAACATACTGTTGATGGAAGAAATCCTGCACCAGTTTGATAGGTAGTTTATCCCGAAATGTGCAGGGTTTTATACGTCTCAGGTGGTTGTTTGGGATTTCTTCCATCAACAGTATGTAGATAGAAAGGTTTGTCATCCCTTGGACTGGCATTGACTCATTCGCTGACTTACACATGATCCATGGTGTGGCACCTGAGCAACAGAAAACAAAAATCCTGGTTGACGTGTTTGTGGTTTTGTAGGGATGATGGCAAAGTACCGGGGGGTACATAGAGAATATCGGCATCAATTGGTTCTTCCGAGATCCCTTGTAATTTCACTAGGTGTTTCATAAGAACATTGATGGTTCAGGAATCCAGGCCAGTGCAGCTTGGTCGTTTTTTAATCATTAACTCGGTGGTGAACGTCACTAACAGGATCACGTCTCTGCAGGTGTTCTCGTTGTAGTGACCCACCTGGTACCCCCTGGAAGGTTAACATGGAACCTACGGGATCACCCATTTAGAAAGGAAAACGATCTGAACCAAACCTCCATGAGTTTGTTCCATGTTAATCTTCAGGGGTGTAATATACCGACTCCCAGCTGCAGGACACCACACCATTGATCGAAGCTGTACGTTTGGGAGATGCTGAAGTCTGTCGTGTGTTGCTGGATCGTGGTGCCGATGCCGTTGGTTTACGTGGTGGAGAGGGGCTCAATGCGGTCGAACTGGCATGGTGCCATTGGCAAGCAACAAAGCAAGTTGGGATGAGAAACACCCGTCATCAAGTGGGGTTTTCAGTAGCAACCTCAAGTGAATCGATCCATTTTGTCAGCATGAAAGGCTTTGATTGTTTATGTTTTGTTGTTGATGGTTTGGTTGGTAAGTTGACTTGAAATGTTTGTATGTTTTATCCCTTCTTATCCTAGAGGAGAGAGAGAGAGAGAGAGAAGAAAAAAAAAGATCCCAGATGGGTCAATATTCCCAACTGTTTGAGAGGTATTTTCTATACCCCAACTGTTTGACCTTGTTTGGTGGTAGTTTTGCATAGTTTGCAAGCCTGGCAGTATCTAAAGCAGCTCTGTTTCGAAAGGCAAGATGGAAACATGAACCCATCATGGGTAAGGGGTCTCATGTACAGCACCCTGGGACTTGACAATTGTTTTCCAATATGACCAATTCGACAGTAATTTACCTTGTGTCCGGTGATTTGGGAGCTTATTTCTCCAAGATTTCTTCGTTTCTTTCCCTGCACATGTGGTTGTCTTTGTTTGGAATAACCGTCTTGGTGCGGCAATCCAACAGATGCAAATTGCCCCGAAACCTGTCATAGAGCCATAGAACTTGAAAAACAAGTTTCCTGGAAAAGGAGTTGAACCAAACTTGAAAAGTTCATCATGGCTTCAAGTTCCAACATCTTTCTGTCATTACTGTAGCTTTTCTGGGGTTTACTATATATGTTTACAATAAATGTTTTTATTTTACATATATTTTACAAGTTGCTTGAATTAAAGATCTCCACGCAGCACCTCCAAGTCCTCAAGGCAATCAGGTGATTTGAAGCTGCAAGAGGTCTTTGAAAGCCAAGGATTAAAGCCACAGGCCATGGACATATGGAACGCCATTTAAGACAACAAAAAACCACTGGGAAAACTGTAGGTTAATTTGGAAGGGGTTGGGGTTGGGCCAGTTGTGGTTTACAGAAAATGCTGTTTGGTCTCTAGATGGTGTTCTGGCCGTCATTTTTCACACGGCTTGGCAGTTTGGTGCTCTGGGTGATTTGAACTTCTCAATGTGATAGCTGGAATGTTTATCCGCTAGGGGGGATGACAACTTATGGTAAGCGGCCAGTAATATCATAATGATTTATAGATGGTATATAATCATCTATGATATATAATCTATGCTTGTATCTTCTTGCGAAATGACATGTGTGTACATATTTGTGTATGTGTTTTTGATTTATGTAAATATATATATATACATATATGTGTGTGTGTGCATATCTGCCTCGCACACACATTTCTACGCGGTCCACATGCTGACAGTTCTTTCAGAGTGGTTCATTACACCCAAAACTGGAATACACTCCTGCCCAATTTGCAAGCATGCTTCCCTCACAAAAAGAAAAACAGAAGGCAGAAAACCATCACCTTTTCCTCCCCACACCAAGCCATCTCAACCAACCGGATCGCCAAATTCTTCGGTGGCAGGCCACCGACTTCAATGGAACCGATTCGGGTCCCAGCGCCGACACGGTGACGTTGACCTTGCGCCATGCCTCGACGTTGTTGGAGAGAAAGATTCAAGTCTCAGCATCTTGGCATCCCAGTCAAGCCTCTATTTTTGTATGTGAGGAGTCCTTTCATCCAAGAAACATAGGGCTAGGTGGTCGCTTCAAATATTTTGGATTTTCATCCCTGTTTGGGGAACTGATCCAATTTGACTCAGATTTTTCAGATGGGTTGAAACCGCCGCCACGTAGAACGGTGTTCTTCATCGCAGATTTTGGACACAAAAAATGACATAAAAAGTGGGTCAGGCAAACGATCAGAATATTTCAACTGGCCCAACTGGGAAAGATGGGCCAAAAGGAGAAAGTGTAAAGAGGACTTCTCACATTCAATTGGGGTAAGGGACAGTGTGTCATATCTGGGGCCCTTGACGAGCTCATTTGATTCATGGTTTAAGGAAGGGCTCTGCATCAGAGACATCAAGAAGATCTTGGTGAGGTGTGTTGAAACATTGGCGAAACGGCGAGTTTCATGTTTTTTTTTTAAATTTGAAGCTGGAAAAGTGACGCAGTTACCAGTAATGATGGAGATGATCTAGCCAGCTTTGTGAAATTGCCTTAAGGGCATATGATTATTGGCAGGTAAAGGGCCCCCAGTAAACTGTATAATAAATACCGTCTTACTGAGGAAATATGTAACCTACTGTATCACTGACTGAAGATCATCTCAGCCGCCGGTTAATTCCTGGTTAAGGTTGTTGCTTTCTTTTTTTTAGAAACTTTTCATGCGCTTTTGCTAGGATAGACCTCAAAAACCAGCCGGTCAACAGTAAAGTCAGGGTGAGTTTTCCAGATGACTTCACCAGACAGTTTTTGAAATCAGTTTCTGACTCTTGAAGGGTACAAGTCCCACACATCCACAATTTGCCACGATGATTATGATTGCATCTTAAGATCTTGAATTTTGAACGTGGAAACTGCAGCACTTCTTGGTGAAGGCCGATCTCCTGATGTTTAGTGCCTTTTTACACAGTATCTTTTTACCAATAAGTTGTTTCCTATGGGAATGAAGCCTTCCGGAATGATCAAGAAAAGTATCTTTACCTTGGACCANTCATCATCCTCATCATCCTCATCATCATCAATGACAATCTCATGTTTGTCATCATGTTTGTCATCTTTTCACCGGATGCCAGGCTCACCAAACGTGGCTCCTGGCGTCGTGTGGCACTCCTCTGTCCCAGCACCGGCCGTCCGCAGCGGGACGGCGATGTGCTGGGAAGTCGGCGACAGCTCTTGGTGGCAGATGCCAAAACCGTGCCAGAGGAAGAACCACCTGAAGAGGAGCTTATATGGAAAAAAATGGAACATAAAGAACATATAGAGAAGTATATTGATGTTCATCTCAGAACTTAAAATCATTGAAAGCACACAGCATATCAAAAGAAAAATTATGGTGATAAGATCTTTTAGAAAAAAGAGCTCAAGCCTCCTAAAGTTGGGTGTTTCAGTTTTATAGTTGTTGTGTGATGTCTTCGTGATGTCTTTTTTACGATACGGATTTCGTTTGGTGGAGTTTTTGTTCAGATTGGATGAAGATGATGAAGCTTCGTAACGACTTCACCCTTTAGCCCAGTAGATGCCTTTCTTGGTATCAGTTTGGTGCAACGATTGTAACGTGTCAGTGTGGCTTAGATCATGTTAGAGCTACTTGGACCAGATTTCGGAGGGGCTGGCTTTTTGAAATTTCTAGAAAAAAAACACTGACCACCTAGCTGCTGGTGTTGCTCGTTATTCAGTGAAGAAAAGCAACAACCTTATGGAGGCAGACACGAAGGGTTTTCCACTATGACAGCAGGAGCAATGGCTACATTGGAGCCTAGAAGAGCTTCAAGCCGAAGTTCAACGACGTGGACTGTCGCTAGGATCCAAATTTAGTGCAATAAGGTGACTCAGTGCCGCCCCTGCAGCTTGCCAACAAACAGGGCAATCTCTGGAAGATCGCCAAAATCATGTACAAAATAGGGTTGCTACCACGAGTAAGCGACATTTCCTGCCTACTTGAATGATGAGAGTGCTGTAGTGGATGCCCAATTCAGAGAATATCATGTCAGCCTAGGCTAATACCATCCCAAAATACAAGCTTCGATTGTTAGTTCAGTTTCTGATTGGATGTAAATCTTGGGGGTTGCCAACACCGTGTAACCGTGGGTAAATTATATAAGCGCTATTCATTCATTTTTATGAAGGGAACCCTATTAACCTTCACCATGCGCGCAAGTGAGGCAACTGTGCCAGGCATCTCGTGAAACGTTGCTCCTATGCCTACAGCAGGTCGGAACTATAGCAATGTGAACCAAAAAAGAGGATTTTGTTGGTGAATTTCCTTAAAAAGGTCAGATGACCCCACAAAAAATCACCCTAAACGAGGCAGTGAATGTTGTTTTTTTCTAAATGTGGCTGACATTTCAGCTGAAGATGAAGTATAGAATAGCATAATTCACCAAGGATGATCCTTGATGACGGACCTTTTTGGACTTGAGGGTGATGGGGCGGATTTCATGGTAACCACGGTAACAGACTGACTGAAGTCACCTAAACGGAAGTGAGATATGCAAAGGAGCATAAAAAACACCCTGCGAGTTTTTCGGAGGATTCGTTCAGATGAGACTTGTCCTTCCAGTTGGGAGAGTTCAGTCAAAAAGGTGTTCAACATGACTATGGCCTTCCCGAGGCTACCAACTTCATCTTTGTGTTGAAAGATGATTTTTGATGCATTTTCTTTTTGGGAAGGTTTCGCTTCAGAATAGAATCATTGCACCGACGCTTTTTTGTCATTTTTGATGTCCGGGAGTCCCGTAGATATTACTGAACCCCCAAGTGACTAAACCAACCGGGAAACCCACCAAAAAAGTAGTACAACCCATCCATGATTTTTGTTTCCAGGGACCAGGATGATTCAATAAAATCCAAGGAGTTTTGGGTTTGTCACTGTTTGTTTGGTTTAGATCTGAAGTGAGAACTGAGAACCACAAAAATCCCATCATTGACAAATTATGACCTGGACGCATCCCTCAGCAAATTAATCAACCTCCAAACAATTGCAGGGTTTGTTGCTTGTCTTACATCCAAGGACTCCCACCATCTTTCTTACCAGGTATAATATATATATATATCGCAATGCATTGGCTAGATTTTTGGGGGGTTATACCCCCCCAACGTTGAAATCCCAAACTTAAGATACAAAAACAACCGCAGAGCTTGGCGTTTCGCGACACGTTAGCTGTTAGCTTTCGGGATAGTCAATCAGTGGGGATCCCCTCTCGGACCCCCATCCTGCCAGGTCAAAGCCTGGGACACCTCCAATTCCGCCTCCGAGTTGCGTAGCGAAGCGCTCAAGCGGAGTTTGCCGGAGAGCTGCGAACGCTTCGAGTTGCTGCAGATGTCACCGGAAGAGCAGCAATGAAAAAAATTCCCTGGGGTGAGATAGGGGATGGGAAACACAACCCCGTTATATATAGGGATTGTAATTCATCAATATAAGGATCCTTATGAAACTAACCAGGATTCAATGGAAGTGAGAGGTTTTTTTTGTGGCTCACCTGGCAGGGAAGAATGAACGCAATTCCCCAAAAAGACGTTGTTCTACGGTATGAACCGTAAATAGGTGACAAGGGTGGTAAAACTTGAAGTTGTTTAACTATTAGATGTTTTGAGGTGGGATTTTCCTGGGCTGATGCACGTGGATGTTTAAAAAACCATGTGTTTATTGAAGCCCTGCATGTGGACAGGAGATACATATACACAGATATGCGCCAGTCTGCGCATATCTATATACATGACATATTTGTGTAATTCAGATACTTGTGTCATATGTACGTATGCTGTACCAAGATGCTGCCTGTAAGGAAACACTTTTATTATATTCTACCACCTACCCTTTGTTGGCACAAAACCCCAAGGTTGAAGCAAGATCTGAGTTGGGAGCACATGGGTGAAGAGGAACTTCGATCAGCTTCTTGTCACCAAAAATTCATGAAAATTCCGGGGCAAATCGGGTGAGTTGTTGCTGGATTTGATAGGCTTGATGCACTAAAATAGATTTGATAGGGTGGGATATGTAGATGAGGCTTGTTTTTTTGTCCTCTGAAGAGATTATCCAGATTTTGTCCATGGACAGCATGATGTTATCTTTTCTTGTTTTTTGCTGTGTTTGTTCCTTCTTCGGCGATGAAATCTTTGAACTCGAACATGCATTAAGAATATTTAGAAATGGCCAAACGTTTCCCAGGGTAAGAAATGGATGTGAAGGGCGCAACGGTCATAGTGGTTTAATGTGATGATCGCAAATGTTGGAAGCTTGGGTAATTGGCGACCTTCTTAGGGCATTTGCGAATGTCAACTTGCTGTATAAGGCACGTTTGATGCTTATGCTGGATGTAGGTATAGTAGATCAGCCATGATAATTGCATGACTTGGCAACTCATTATCTCGGTGAGTTCTAATGACGTCATGAGACGTTACACCGCATGGATAGTTGAGATATGTTTGGACAGGGAAATCTGCAAAGTTCAGTTGTTTTTGAAGTTACTGAGATCTTCTTCCATTCACTGAGAATATCTCCCCTATAAACCATCCTCATTCCATGATTTCATGCGGCATGATTGCGCCACCCAACCGCATCACACAGATCAATTTGCTCGGAGGCTTGCGAAACTGAGGGCATTGCCCTTCCAGAAAGCCAGGAGGCGCCACTGCTTCTTCGAGCAATGCGTTCCAGACTGCGACAGGCGCGGTTGCAAGATAGCTTCTCATGGGTCCAATGATAACGGTGAAAAACATGAAAAACTAAGGGAGAAATGCTGCTGGATGAGTCTTTCCGAGGAATTTACCACGCAAGTTCAGTTTCAATAATTTTCAGCAGGTGACAAATTTGACTGATGATCCGCATTGCTTAAATGGTTCCGTTTTCTTTTGAGGAGTGGGATTTCGATCCCTTTAGTGACTGGAAACCGGCATGAAGACTATGTGATTGGGCACAATATGGCACAATGATTGTATACAAGGCTGCTTATGAAAGTTGCAGCGGAAGATGCAGGAGAAAAAAATTGCTTTGATTTTTTTTGGTCAATCATAGTGGCGTCAAGTCATTTAAAAGCCCGACAGGTGGTTCAGTCAGGGAATTGGGAATTCTCCCTAAAATGCCTTTTAGTTTTGGTAATGCATCAGAATGTGCCGGATATGATTACTCACACTTCCGAGACCTTTGCAACAAAAACGATTTCCCCAACAAAAAAAGGGGTCACATTTTTGTGATGTGATGGTTTTTGTTCCTACCAGCCCTTTTTAGGACCGGCGATTTCTATATGGTCAAAAAACCCATACCATCTGTATGGTATATATATATATATTGTACACCTAAATTTTCCAGAAAAATCATCCAAATGTAGGAAAAGGATGGTGGTGGGAAATTCGAAACCTTCCACGACTTTCGGACGGTTTTTCCGCCATCCGGCCGTGTCGAGGCCTTGCGATGGCAACACCTCGACACGGAGCAGTTGCGCAAGGCTTGCGAGCTTCGACACTTCGACTTCATAGGCGTCCAAGGGCTTCATAGAGGGTGTTTCGGTGTCCCAAGAAGCTGGGGATTTTAAAAACGCTATTTACAAAAAAAACGAAAGAGCAAAGCTAAGTTGGAAAGAATGAATGTTTGAAAAATAGGATCATCGAAATCGATTAAAAGAGCCAATTGTACTTAAAGTCTCTAAGCTTTTCGGTTGAGGGGTGTAGTTTCAAGTGTTCGCACGCTCTTGATGCACTGCTTTTGAACTTGTGGGAAGATCCTAGAAATTCAAAGCAGCAAGCCTTTAACATAAGGATAGAGTGATGATATACGATTGTTGGTAGGATGACATCCTCCTCTATAAGATGCAATGGTGTCCCAGTTTGGTGCTGTCCTTTGTGGACGGTGGTAAACTGAGGTTTGATATGCAATATCTTTCGGCTTTCACTGTATGTTTGGGTCGTTTCCCTCCCACTTGATTTGGATTACTTGTAGATAAGTCCATTGGAGATGATAGGAACAAAAAGGCAGAATCCAGAATCAAAAATGTGACAAAAAGAACTACTGTACTTCTCCATGTGTCATGGCTTAGAACGATGACATGCCATGTTTGAATACCATGACTGTCATGGCCACGATTACACCCAAAAAAAAACTAAGTAAGATTTTTCCCCTGAAAAGATGCTCACAGAAAACTTTCAAGATGCATTTCGGGAGCACTCAAAAAATTTCATCCCAGCAACTTCCGGTGGGTTGCCAGGTAAAGACCGTAGCCAACTTTTGCAGCAGTTGCGCTCCTTCAAGGTTCCTCCGATCAGGGTTTGATGAAGGTTTACCGGAAGGCGGTAAGTTTGGTCCGACCATTTCGGGGCCGTGTTGCGCAGGGACATGGTGACTTGGGAAGTTCATATTTGTTTTGTTTTTTGTAAATATACATTCATATATATATATATATATACTGCATATATTTATATATATATATATGTGTGTTTATTTGCATGTATCACACAATATACACCATTTGCTTCAACTAAACTAGGTAAGATACTGGTAGCCACCACAGAAAATCTACCATCAAAATGGCATTGAAATACCATCCAAAATAGGTGAAAACCTTTCGATGATTTCCATGATTTCCCCTGGGGTCGTTGGGTCGTTGTCGAGGTTATACCACAGCCAAAGTCGAGCCCTAAAGTAGAGCCAAGGTGCGGGTTTGTTGGAAGGGTGTTTCACACCGCATGGATGATGTAGTTTTGGTGGTGCAAAAAAAGCGGCATTTTCGCGTTTTTTTCTCCCAAAAAAAGAAGCAATTGGAAGATGTTTCTTTGTCATTAGTTTTATTATGTTGTCTATTTGTATTTACAAATGCGATTTTCTCAAATTGAAGTTGTTGAATCTGCTTGAAAACATCATAGTGCATGCAGATTTTAGACGATTTTAGAATTATTACTTGTGATAGTTCTTGGTACACTTTCGAAATGCATGGGTGTCATCCCCTGGTATGTGGATCCCTTGGAACTCAAATTTCCATTGCCAGGAGAGCCTCCGCCAAGTCCAGTGCGAGCCGTCGTGCGGCGCCATCACCCGAGGAGGTTTGGTGATGGTCGATGGCTCATGGGATAGGCATCTTAGGCGTGATAGTATATCAAGCCAAGCAGTCCATTGGGATAAAGGGAAGCATGTGGTGTTCAAGAATGATGATGTTACTTTACAGTTGCATGGTTCTTCTTTCAACTATTTTTGTTTGGCCAGGTTTATGATGCTTGTAGGAAAAATTTGACAACCCAACAGCCGACCGAAAAATGGGTGTTTTTGTTGATTCAGGATATTCAGGATGGCACGGGTGATTATCCAAGCTGGATGAGCGAACGGCTACGAAAGGCTTGTGCCAAGTATCTTTGGATGGATGGGAAATCAGGATCAACCGGGCTTCCCCCTATTTTCCCCGTCCCCCGATATGAGGGCCCAGTAGCACCTCATATGTTTTATGTAAGGAAAGTAGTCGTCATGGAATGAATATATAAACAGCCGTGAGGAACACTGACATTTCAGGTTGGTAGAACATCGTGAAATTCATTTAGAACTGTGTCAGATTGCACACTATTCTGAAGTCCCTCGGAAAGGACAAGGATTGGTAGACGAGTTATGCTGGACCAATTGCAGAACGCTGAAAACGTAACACCACACACGGATAAAAACAATTGCCATAGTTCATAGGAAATACCCTTTTCAAAGCACCATTTTTTCAGTAGCAATTCGTCAAATTTCTAGGATGTACTGTAAATGATTGTTTTTTTGATGTCTCCTTGGAAGGAGGCACCTTCAGTTTTGGTGCCTTTTTTTCACCAGGAAAAAACGGGGATCCTCCAAAACTACCCGGGGAAATTTTCCGCAAAAAAAAATCAGAGAAGAAAACTTTGGTTGGAGAAATGTCATTTTTGTGTTTACACTCCCTGACACTGACATAGCCCCTGAAAAGGGATGGTTGGAATACTACTTTCCGTTTGGGAAGGACTATTTTCAGCCAGGTGCTATGTTAGTTTCAGGGAGGGTAGATATTTTTGGCATAAGTTTCCATGCCATGATGACACCATCTCCCTGAACTTCCCAATCACATTCCAACATCTCTGCTTGGAAATGTGGTGCGATTTGCAGACCAAGAATCCCAGGTATCCCAACTTCTCTGGGAACTTTGTACAAGAAATGGAAGAGCCTTGGCCACAAAAAGCGGATTTCAAATATGTTTTGTATTTTTTCGTTTATGGTGGTTAGGGCGCACAGTATAAGCACCTTGCATATGTATAGGCAGAGCATGAGAAGCTCAATGTGGGGATACTTGTTGTCTAGCCGACGCCGTACCGAGGAGTGGAGTGTGCAGGCCTGCAGGGAACTGATGTGTTAGGAGACCTCAAGGTATGTACCTAGTAGTAAGGATGGGTTATTGTAATTGATGCGTTTTAAAGGCACCAATTTTCCTCGGAAAATTATTTACTTTGCTGGTGAAGACACAGTTTGGTGGGACATGTTAGGACCAATTTACAGTATAGATAGATATACGTGTATATATATATTGCAGTATGTATATATATATATATTGCAACCTGTGGTTTCCATATGATGTTTGTCTTTCATTCGGGGATGATACCCAGCAAACTTCTTAGGAGACCAACCTGCCCACCTCCTGGCGTTGGTACAGGAGTTGCCAAGCAGTTTTCTCCAGCCAGGATGTTGAGATGTACCTTTATTCCAATGGCTTCTTGCGCCCAAAAAAAGCGACGGCTGGGGGGGCTCAGAGGGAGAGAGTCCGATGCAATGGTGCACTGGCGGTGTGACTTACAGGGAGAACCAACCAAAGTGCAATGCTTTGCCGGAACCGAATGAGTGGTTAAAAGCAATGGAAAGCTACACCCCCAAAGAATGGCTACCTGTAATAGGTCAGTTTTGCTTGCCATTATTGAGTGGTGACTCATTGGTTTTAAACAAAGTTCATCCTTTTCGAAAGGGCGTTCAATTCCGTTAATGGAGGCATGGTATTCACTTTCGAGTGGTTTTGCGTGGTAGTTCTCCAAGACGATTGGCAAATGTTTGAGCATCTCACTTGGTTTCTTTCGCCTCCAAAAATCCGATGTTACTGCAATTTTCCATTGAGCAAACCAAATAAACAAATATATCTTCATCAAGGCTATAAATTTATTTGCATCCCACTGTCAAGTCTATTGACTTGGAGTTTTAGTTTGATATGTTGTTTCATCATGGCGCCAACATCCCTACTACGGGCCGCTTCACCACGAAGCCATGAGTCATGAGGCCCGGCGCAGCGTTCCACGTGCGGTGCTGCGTGCACATTATCAGCTGCTGGGCTTGGAGGAAGGCGCTAATGCCACTGAGGCGTTTTGGGGCGGGACGTTGGTCTTTTGGGAACTGCTGGTGACGTGTGCTTTGAAACAGATGTTCTTTTTTTATCCCCCCTCCAAATTTCAACTGCAAAATGGGGGCTCTAAAAAATGTGTTTTTTGGGGGGGGGTCTTTTTTTTGGGGGGGGGGAGGTTGTACAATAGGAGTGGTGGAAGGAATCTGAAAAAAATGATGGTTGGGAAGGAGGGATATTTAATATGATGGGTCCTTTTTTGTAGAACAAGAATTGAGTGGAAGGTTCATAATGTTGCCTTTCATGTTGTAGTTTCTTGTTTCTCTGGTGGCGGGCCACGTTGTAGCCCAAAAATAACTTTGACACATCCATGTTGCAAAGGGCTAGATTTCATGGCATCAAACCCAATGAACTTCCATCATCGAAACCAGTAGGCACGGCACAAGCAACTACAAAACCCGACTGTATGATGATGTTGATCTGACACATGAGACGGATAGGTGGAGCAGTTTCACAGAAGGATGGATTTTAGCATCAATGGAGATAGGTATGTTGTAGTTGGATGATTTCTTTCTCAGGGACAAAAAAGAGAGAGAGAGAGAGGCAGAGAGAGAACGGAAACACAATGGAATCAGAGTGGGATATGTCCGGTGCTTCATTAAAAACGCAAGTTGTTCAATTCAAGTGGGGCACAGTCCATGGATGATCATACCAAGAAAGGTCTAACTTTCCTGACAGTTTTGATAGGGCTGATAGCGAGCCTAGATCAACAGACTTCCGCATGTTGTTTCAAAGAGAATCAGCTAGTGTCCCAAATCCCTTGACATCTCTGGTGAGATCCGAAAAGCATACCGTCGCCTGGCCCTCATCTACCATCCGGACAAGAACCCGGAAGATCCGGACGCCGCAGCGGAGTCTTGGCTTGCTTACGGGTAGATTTACTCGACTATAGCCAGTTGGTTGGTTCAAGGAGACATACGCAGAGTATGAGATATTATCGGCAAAAAAGATTATTTTGGAATATTTTTGATATTTCTTGGACAATATATGGGGAGCTATACTTAAGATATCTTAAGATGTGTTGTTTTGGCACAACTTACATGGTCCCGACTAGTAGTCTTTGTTGGGACCCTGGCAGTTGGGGTGTGGTGATTCTCCTGAATCTCTGACTTGAACTCAAATCCAGTGGCATATAGTTCTTCGGTTTAGGTTGGAAAATCGTGTAGGGAGATCCCCATTTTGTGTGTGATGTTTTTTTTTATGTCTATGTTTGACCATTTATGCAGGTAACTGAACACAGATGTCTCTATCCAGAACGACGATTCAAACTCAAACACTAGATCCCTTTTTTTGGTTGCTGTCCTCGATTTTTAACATCCAGGAAACCTTTCGGCGCTTGGCTGAAGCCTATGAAGTCTTAACAGCGAATCTCAACGTGGAGGATGTGGCAGGTTGACTCGCGACACTTGCGAGGACCAAAAAGATGAACATTCCGAAAAAATCGTGTTTTCTCCTTCCCGGGAACGAGACAAAAAAAGCATCAAAAATTATGTGCCACTTTTCAGTGGAAGGTTTTTGTTGCACGTGGATTCATTGCTTCCCAGGAGTTTGCACGAAACCTTTGACCTTTTGAGAGCTTCAATGCGGGGCATTTCTTTGAAGAAACCTTGTTTGATCTTGATGCATGGTGTGATACATGAAAAAAAAAAAATAATATATATATATATACATCTGTGTGTAGGATACCATGTTTTTTTAAAGCTACACATGCACTTGTACAATTATGCTCAAAGATCCTCCCCCAAAAAAAAGACAACATACTTTTTGCCAGAGGGTATTGAGGAATATCTGGAATAGGTTCTCTAAAAAAAGAGCCTTCTTGATTTGCTCATTGGACTCCCAGGTTGCACACGTGGCAGGAAAAACTTGATGCACAGTATTTGGGTGCTAAGCCTTTTAAGTTAGGCATGCAGAGATGAAAATTCTGACAACACAATTGGCACCCACATAATATATGGAAGTCTTAATACAAATCTCTTATAGGGGAGTATGTCAACACAATTCTTTCGTTTCTTTGCCAGAGATCATTGAAGCCGTTGGTTCACAAGTTTCGGGCATGGCTTGTTGTGATATGTTTTGATTGCATACCGCACACCGGAACCCACACTATCGTGTCAATCCAGGTGATTTTTGTGGTACGTCATGTAGCGGGGAATCCTCTAGAAAAAACCTGATACTGTTGATGGAAGAAATCCGACTAACCACTTAAGTTTGGTAGTATATCCCATCATTTACAGGGTTTTTTACATCCCAGGTGGTGCAGGATGTCTTCCAACCATATTATTTTACTTCATGAAAGATGACTTTATTTTCCTATGATTCTTAGCAAGTGCTCCAACACTTGCCTTAATCGGAATCAAAGCCTAGTTTCTTCCTGAATCTAGCAGCTGCAGACCTGAAAACGATAGAAATTAGGTTATTCAGTTTTCTTTTTGTAAACTGTATGGTAGAGAACACATAAATATATATATATATATGCTTCCGTGTCCCGTGTTGCCTGTCNCGACGCGGCAGCATATATACATGCTTATATAAACAAATAAGTATTATATATTTACCCAAAAAAAATGTCTGTAAACCTTTCCCTTTTGGGGACTTCTCTGTTTCAACTTCCTTGGCGTTTAAATCGCTGTTTTTTTGCTCCAGGTTCGACCTCCATCAGCTCCATGTCCTAGGTGGAAAGTTGTTGGGGGATGGGGGGTGCCAACATGAGGAAACAAACGCCCAAAGGGAATATGAAGGGATTATGAACAATACGGTTTGATGGTTCAGAAATCCCAAACAACCAATTGATATGGTAAATGTGAACCATTGTTTTTTACAAGGTTCTCCAACCATCCCAGGTGGTTGTTTGGGATTTCTTCCATCAAACCGTATGTTGAATCTTAGGTATTAAAGGTTGGCTATGGTTGTTGGGTTTTTGTTTGGATTTTCAAGGGGTTGATTTGATGAAAGAGCGGAAATGGGGAAGTTGGAGCGAAAAAAAAGAACCTACGAAGTTTGACTTGGGAAGTTCATGTTCAACGTTGA
This sequence comes from Breviolum minutum Mf 1.05b.01, assembly GCA_000507305.1. Taxonomy (NCBI): domain Eukaryota; class Dinophyceae; order Suessiales; family Symbiodiniaceae; genus Breviolum; species Breviolum minutum. The sequence continues at coordinate 42,624 of DF241187.1, forward strand.
AAATGTGATCACAACTATAGGTGGTGGCAACTCAAATATCTTGTATTTTTCCCCCTGAAGCCTGGGGGAAATGATCCAAATTTGAGGAGCATATTTTTCAAATGGGTTGGTGTAAAACCACCAACTAGACAATGTTTGAGTAGCTTGATTTGTTGATATAAAAAGAAATCCGCGCCACTTGATGGTGCTTTTCTGAGGAACAAAGCATATGATGAGATGCTGATGGGGGTAAAAGTGATGCAGTCTTCTTTCCAAAAATATCATGAAAGTCTCCGAATGATTTTTGTTTTTGTTTGAGCCCTCCAAGATGGACCTGGCATAAAACAAGATAAAAAGTAGCGTTTTTGAGGAGAGACGACCTTAGGGTGATTCCATGCAGGAATTTTGGAAACCTTCCCAAGCCCACGGTTTTACCTCGCATCACTTCGGCGATGTAAATGGTGTGTGATGGATAGCGATGCTATATACGTGGGTGATGATTGAAAAATCATATCATTTGATTATATAGTATCAGTATTAGTTATTATGGAACCCTCGTTATTAATATCACCTATGATTTATACTTGTTTTAATGGTCCGATTCCATTGCGACCCAGACATCGTCCATGACATCTATTTTGTCTGCAGGTCGGTTTCTTCTTCACGCCGCAAGGAGAGCCTGCATGAGGTGGCAAGGGAACGCCATACTTTTAAAGCCAAATGACAGGGGTTTGTCTACAGTGTCCCTTTAAAGGAGGGTATAAAAACATCATCCCCAAGGGTTCAAGATGATTCCAAATCAACCTTTCTTAGTGATGTTTGAGGGCAGATGGGAAACCCTGAATCGTGCCGAAAAACAGGCCTCCATCTTCATCCCAAAGCACTGTGAAATCCATATCTTTTGACTGAATTTTGCGGTAACGTGTGGAAAGCCTTGCGCTGCTTTATTCATCGCAAGGTGGCGCTTGTGACACAATTTGACCGTGACAAAATAATTTTGTCGACTTCTTTTCTTCGCGACATGAACGTATGTGCATTCATGGAAACAGACCAAGAGACACATAGAGACACATAGATAGGCATTGTATGGACACATCTCACACATCCATACTTCCACTTCAACCAACTGGCATGGGCTTCCATGGGCGAAACATGAAGGTTTGAACCTGTAAAATCACAGGAATTGGACCATGGAAAAGAATCCAATTTTTGTCATCCGACATTGTCCTTACTTTTCACAAATGTCCAGCTTCATTCCACGGGCTTGTGCATTTGATCAATGGCGTTGCCAGGTGGAACCTTGCTTTGGAGGCACAATCCTTTGAGGGGTAGGGAGGGCCCCTCCCTGAAACTAAGATAATTATCCTCCCCCAAAAGGTTGGGGAAGAAGAAATTTCTACTTGTAGAGATGGGGATAGGTTGGTTTCATAGAGGGTGTTTTTTAACAATTTCTTACCTCTCTCTCAAAACGGTAGGTTGGGCAGATAAGAATCTCGTCATTTGTAGGATGTAAGGCTTCCAGACATGAATTTTCAAGTGATTCTTTTGGGATACATCCAGGTTGTTGCAACAATGATGATGTTGACAGTAGGTAGCATAAGCATGGTTCAAGTTGTTCATTTGTGTACCATTCACGCCCGCAATTTGCATTTTTTTGTTTGTATAGTACCTGACTTTCTCTCTCTTTCCGTGGAGGCCTCACTCATCACTTGCAATGTCAGTTCTGGGGCCAGGTTTCAGCCATACTGTTGATAGAAGAAATCCCAAACAACCACCTGGGATGGTGCTAAAACCCTGTAAATGATGGGATGAACTACCAACCTCAACTGGTTGTTTGGGAGTTCTTCCATCAACTCTAGGATCCAATGTTGTTTGGAGTTGCTTGTTATTCGGAATCATCGAGCCATTGAATTCAGGTCTTGCCAGCGAACGTATAGAGGCAGATGGAGAAAAAAACGGGGGGCAGATACGGTTCTAACTGGATAGATGCTCATGTTTTGTGTAGATTTTGGGTGAACTTAAACCGCACCCTGGAAGTAGATGGTGTGTCCTGCGTTTTTTGGGGATAGATGGATAGATACACCCTTGATTAAACTAATCTAAACTTACGATTTTGGACTTGATCATGCCATTGAGGCATCTCCTAAAAACACGGTGTTTCCCGCATTTTTGTCGGTTTGTATTTGGCCGTTTCCAGTGGAGCCTGTTTCGTCATGGAATTGGCCAAATCTCCCTGTGGCCTATGTTAATCAATCCCTGATGCCTATTCCAACCTTGGAGTTGTTGGGAAACATCACGAGACAAATCCATGGAACTCACTTATATCCCACCTTGTGAAACAGGAAAATTCATCGACTCAAAAAAAAACCATTTCAGGTGATATTAGTTAGTTCCAAAGGAGGGTAAGTAGAAATAAATTGCGGTTTCCTACTTTTGAGTATTCCTGTTGATGGCTCAAGACCGCTTTGACCACAGCGTTGTGCCTATCCCAAGAACCATGGGTTCAGGTGGTAGCGTTGGATCTCCAGAATTGTCGACAGGACCCACACCTGCTCGACCACAGATTCCCAGCTACTCGCGGGTGGTGAAGGTGAGGAAAGTGCGCGCCCGGAAAGCACATCAGGAGGAGGCAGTTCAAGATCTTCAACGTATCCGTCTATCTCCTGTTTCAGAGGAAGTGGAACGTGAAACAGATGATGATGAGCCTGATAATGAAGTCCTGAAATAGAGAAGTTGGTTCATCCTTCTTTGAAGGACAGGGATAGAATGATAGATACAGGCTACTTGGGTCTGTAATTCATGTGCCAGCCCAACAACCGGGTTTCCTGCGTTTGTTTGCAGTCGGTGAATCGGCAGATTTTGTCAGGTTCCCACGATTGAAACCAGACCAGAATCACAGAAAAAACATGTTTTTTTAATCAGCTGGAAGTGTTGTGCACCAGGCCAACATGTACCAACATTAGATCCCACAAATGACTCAGAATCTGTGCTTTTTTCTAGCGAACACATTGCCCGACCCTACTCCAAAGAATGGCTAAGTAGAATAATACAGACATCAAATGACCCAAAGTCAGCTTGAGGTTTACATGTTATTTAAAGAAATGCGATTGTAAAAAAGCCCAGATATTCTGGTGATGAGTGATAAGGATCAGCCAAATGGGCAAAGGCTCATGGCATTTTGCATCTATATGGGCGCATGCCCAATCCGTTGGAAGCCTTTGAAATTGGCACTGGACGTGAGGACGGCGTCCAAAAAATGGCCTGTTGATGATCCTTAGCTCAATTTCGATGAAGGAAGAAAGGTCTTTTTGAAAGATGATCTAGGTGGTGGTTTCAAATATGCTTTGTTTTCACCCCTATTTGGGGAGGATTCCCATTTTGATCCACTTTGACTAATATTTTTCAAATGCATGGTTCAACCACCAACTAGCTATGTTCAATATGTTGCATCATATCTCTGCGCGCGCCTTGATCTAGCTTTAGCAATTACATACCTAATGTGATGTATATCAATATTTAGGTCCCTATACATATATCACATCGAAGCCTATACGATTTATATGTACGTAAATATGAATATATATATATACATCAATATTTATATATATATATATATTATCAACTGCTGCAAAAGTCTCGTTTGTCAATCACCATCCGCCTTTTTTCATGACATCATGGCATCATCGCACAGGCCATGCCATCGACACCACGGGCTAGGCCAGGGGGGGGCAGTATGGGTTGAGAGAAGATTCAAATAAACAGATCCAATCTTGTGAAATTCTGAAATTCTCTTCCACCACATTTGATTTTGATGGAAAATGATTTGACTGACCAGCCCGCAACAGAAAGGATTTTCATCTGGCACATCCCGAAGCAGATTTTTTGTGACATCTGTTTGGGGATGGACAATTTTCCAACCCCCGAAGTGATTCAATGAAGACTCATCGGGTTTTTTTAAGGGTCATGGATTGAGAAGGTGACAGTATGACAGTATCACCAAGTTCATTTATGCAGATTGTTTTTGTATCACCTGATGCCTGATCACCAAGTTGCTGGGTGGTGGTTTCAAAGATTGTTTATTTTCATTTCCCTATTTGGGGAAATGATACCATTTGACGAGCATATGTTTCAAATGAAACCACCAACTAGGTTATTTTAAGTCCACTTTTGTTTCCCATATTTGTTGGTTGATTGATTTTTGTATGTTTTTGTATCACCTTGTCACTAAGTTGTATGTTTTTAACGGTTTTTTTTTCACGGGGAAGTTTGTTGTTAAACACTGGGTGCCGAGGCCTCCTGTGCAGGAAGTTGCATGGCTTCGACAGATGCTGCGGGTGGGACCTGAGCGATTAGGGAGATATTTTTCGGATTCTTAGGGATGAGGGGTATTTTTTTCCTTTCCTAAAATGAGAAAAGGTTGGTTGTTTTCGAACCCTAGAATCCTCAAAATCACAGGGTAAGTGAGGTTTGTGTTGACTGAAAATCATTAAAATACAAGTTGAGCTTTTGGGATCGAGCGCATTGGTGAGTCTTTTATTCTTTGTCAGCTGGGAAAAAACTTCCCATGAGCTTTTGAAGTTGTGGCATCTGTAAATTTGGAAAAGGAATATCCTCCTGGAAACTAACATATCCCATTTTAAAGGTACTTTTGAGTCGATGATTTTCCCATTCCCCAGGTGGGATATCTTAATTCCCTGGTGGGTAATATTTCGGTTGCATGATTGACAGTTGACAGACTTGACAGAAAGACATCAGGACATCTTTTAGCCCAAACAGTTTGTCCTGGAAGTGGGCCTGCATGGTTTGAAACCAGCGAACCCCTTCAAACCCATTTTTGTTGGAGATCATTGAGATTGTCCTCCGGCTAAATGATTGAAACTGTCAACAAGACAGCACATTCTTTCAATGCAAGCACTTGCCATTGACAGGGACTAAATATGCTATAGCCGTATTTTGTTAAATCTCAGTACATGTAAGATATGTAAGAAACCAATCACCCACAAATTCTGCCGAACACCCTGTCACAGTCACAACCAGCACCTGGCCCCTCCCCCTGTAGTAGGAGCATCGACAAGCGCAGCTGGCCACACCGGTACCCAGGTGGACCTTCAAGATGTCATGGGGAACCCTGGGGAGATGATCCAATTTGACTGACTTGAGCATATTTTTCAAATGGGTTGGTGAAAGACCACCAACTACTAGTAGTTAAAGCCGGGCCATGTGTTTTGTTATGTTTTAGGTTTTTAGGTTCCAATCACAAAAATCCACCTACGATTTATTTGAAAAAGTCTTAGTTTTTGGACAAGATGGTTCAGAAATGCGGCGAGCACCTGGGATCAAGTGCACCTGTTGACAAATAAGATCACTTAGTGAAGCTAAAAATTCTGGCGAAACTGCGATGTCTGCTCTGATGTCATACCCACCGTCTTTTTTCGAAGAATAAAAGGTCGGGTAAGAATTTGCAACAAAACGAGATGTTCCCATTGTTCTCAGCAATTACCGACTAGGGGCGCTTGTAAGATGTTTCCTCCCACAAACTAGCACCTAAGGACCTGGGGAAATTCGGAAATTCGAGTGTTTTCAACTGGGAAGAAAACGGCTTGGGAGTACCATGACTTGTCACAGCTACGTTTTGGAAGACGTTTCTTTGTGAAATAAGATTTCTTCAAACCATTGAATCCCTGAAGGGCTAATGGAAACTATGTGTGAAAATATCTCACTTAACACCAGCTTATGCCAACTTACAACTGGAATTGTTTTTGATGCCCATCATTTCCTTGGAGTGTCGATGCTAGGTTTTTTTTTGTGAGGCCTCTGTTTGGGTCGCAGCCAGGATCCCTCCAAGAATCATGGTTTTTCGTGGAAAGTGGGCCCCTGAAGTTGAAGGGAAACACTCATCTTGGAGGGACGCCCATCCCATTTTCCGGAGAACCATCACTGTCAGACTGTGGGAGGAAAAAAAGCTTAAGCCCAAGGTCTTGCCAACAGACCTTTGTAGCATATCCCGCACGGTGCTTAGGTCTTTCCTGTAAGATCTTAGATTGCTGGGGATTTTCCTTAGGTTCTTAGAGATTCTTTTGCGGGGAGTCATTATACGCATTTTCACGAAAAGACCAGCACTGGATATCACTTCCATCCTGCAATTTGATATTGGTACAGTTACCGCATGTTTTTGCATGAATTTTATCCAATCTTGCTATGCTAAAACAAGATGTCTTCGTCACAGCTGGGGCTTATGATGCACATGTTCTGCAAATTTCTACAACACATTGTGCCGACATCATGTTTTTTTTGGAGATGGGCTGGGACATCAGCCAAGCAGGTGCTTTTATATGTTTATCTACCCCTGTGCAAACATTTATTGGGTTTTTAAGTTGTCGGGGAAGGTGAAAAAACATTTGAATGATCTTGGAATGCATAGGATGGAACCCCAAACGAAAGAGATCGAAAAAGGCTTTGGAGCAGGTTCCTGCAGGGACTTCCCAATTCCTTGTGCCAAAATGTTCAAAGTGGTTGTGTGCAGCCTGTTTTTGCACATTCATAAATATATACATACAATATTTATTCCCTGAATTTCAGAGAACCCTCAGATAACTAAAGTGCAAACATACAATCCAAAAACATTTCTTTGGGTGCACTGCATTCCTTTGAATGCCAGGCGAAGGTCGTTACAACGACCCATGTATCCTATTTGGAAGCCACCGTTTGAGACTCAAAGGCAGGTTTATCATCCAAGGTGGGTTGCTTTGGACACATAATCCGTAGAATTGTGAGTTGAATTTCAAGTACAACTCGATTTGGTGATGGCAACTCAAACAATTTTTTGACTTTCACCCTGAACCCTGGGGAGATGATCCAATTTGACGAGCATATTTTTTCAGATGGGTGGCTCAACTACCAACTAGAACTTGACGAGTTTGACTATCACTAGAGTCACTAGAGATTCCTAGATCAGGTTTCTTCAGATCTTCGATGACCAGGTCTGAACCTCCCAGTCGGAGTCCACGTTCCGAACTCTCCCATGGCTGGGATAACAGGAGAAGATCAGGGTGTGTTTTTCTTGTCTGCGATGGGATGATGGATAATATGATAGGTATTTGGTTTTTAGAGGTAAATCAAAGTAATATTTCTAGGTAAGACATGCAGAGAAATAGATTTGCATTTAGATGTGTAAGCAAATGGATTGGGAGGTAGATTCATAGTCACACAATATTGCATTTAGAAGCGATGATTCGCTTCCATTCTCCTATGCTGAAGGTGTTTTTCCAACAGAAAAAAAAACAACGTCTGAAGATGTCGAAGAAAAGGTGGTCGGGCATCGTTTTTTTCAACTCGTCACTTCTTGTCGATTTCGTCTACATCCCAGACATCAATCAATAGCTGTTTCTGGTTCCCTTCATGGGTGGTAGGTGATATCTAATCACCCACTTGGTCGTATATACCACTTATAGCCCTTGCCAATTGGTTTAGTTATTAAATGCTACCTACCGAAGGCCCACCTATGGGAACCTTTCGGAAACTCCATTGAATCAAGGACATCGCAGATGTGGCCTTTTCAGTTTCAAGAGAACCTTGATGAGTTGAGGTCTCTTGGTTTGATTCGGGGTGCACATGGAGGGTTAGTAGGGAAATCCTCCATGGATGTTTTTTACGGAAACGGCGTTTTTGGCGACCTGAAATTGGCACCAGGCACCAAAAAAAGGAAGTCGGGATTCGGGATTCCGGATTCCAAGCATCATTTTTGCGGGAGCTTTTTTTTTTGAAGATGAGAAATGACCCGACATGTTGATTCAACCTGGCAAGTGATCATTTTCAAAGTGAGCTGATCAGCTTCGGCATCCCAAATGGGTCCAAATCTGCTGATTTTGTTGGTATGTCATGTTGAGCCATAGTCAAAAATATGCCAAAGCTTATCACACAGATTTTTCCCATTTGATTGGAAGATTTGCGTTTGCCTTTTGATGGATGGGTCCTGGTCAAGCTATCACTTTTTGTCAGTTACCCTCACTGAAATTAACAGTTCGCCCCTGAAAATGGTTGGTTGGAAGACGATCCAGCTTCCTTTTTTGGGTTTCGGCCTACTTTCAGGGCCTTGTACTTTGAGTTGCAGGGAGGGTAGTTAGAGGGAGCCAAGTTAGATAACTTGTCCAATGCTTGTCTCATGTTGGTTGTCTCGGTCAGTTTGTCCAATCAAAGTCAGATTCCATGTTCCATATCAGGATTTCAAATTTTACGAATCTTCCCTGGACCTCAAAAAATTCGTACAGAAATATAGAAAATGACATGCCGTGGTGTTTCCCAGGTTTTTCCAAGAACCATCACGGCACTGGGTGATGGCATGCTCGGTCAAATCTGCCGATTTCTGACGTCCCTCTCCTCTGAGGCGTCCTGAGACCGATGCGCAAACCCAAACCTCGCCTCCGTTGGGACCTGAAGGGTGTTCTTTCATCATTGGTGACGTTGCTATGGGTGCTATGGCATGATGACGATGATCTAAGGAAATTGTTAACCATCCATATTTGAGGTTGGATTTTGACATGATATGAGGGACCTTTCTATAGATATATATATATATATAGATATACATGGATTGGAAATTTCAATTTGTTCCAAAAATCCACCACCTGTAACTTTCTGCAGCCACAACCCCAACATTCAGACCACTTCTGTATTTTGGAAGATCAGCCCAAGCGGGAAGATGGAATTAGTCGGGGCTGGTGGATCCTGATTTCTCCAATCATTGATTTTACTTCTATCACCTGGTTTTCATCATTTCGATGTTCAACTCAACGGTGTCATGGAAAAATATGGGGTCCAATGATGGGACTTGATTTTTTTCGGTGGGGTTCAGTTTCTTACCATTACAAGGCCCATACCTCGGGAAGATCAGATTCTCAGGCCTTGCGGATCCGCACAGCGGATCTTTAGGGGTTTTCCAGGCTTCAGGTACCTCTAGGTATGTCCCATTATGTCCTGTCATTTTCTGTCAAGATATGGGCAGTTATAACAATTATGCACCTGCATTTTGGTAGATAACAAGGGAAATTCAAGGAAATTCCGATCCCAAAAATATAGCATATTCTTGCTGACGGTTTCTCCACATCCAGCTGTTGTAACACATGGAGATGCCGAAAACCCTTCGAACGGTTTGGTTTTTACGGGTTCTGAAGGCCAAAGTTGCAGGAGACCATGGTTGATGCGCTGATGTGTCTTGGATCATTTTTGGCTCACAAAATGGCAGTTTTGTTTAAATCACTGGTGTGATATTGTGTGACTTTGGATGGAAAAATAGTGGAGCAAACGAAAATGACTCACACATTTCGCTCCCCAATTTCTATCCACACATTCACCTCACGTAGTTGTGACATTGTGGATGGCTGAGTCACTGAAGAGGCGATGTCGGTCCCTCAACCATCGCGGGGTTTTTGTCGAAGTTTGAAGGCACCGACATCGCATCGATACAACGATACAAAGCTCGCTGGGGTGGCCTAGCCTGAAGAGCGATGAACGGGTCGCCAGGGATGATGGTGTAGAGAGAAATGTCATTTTTCGGATTGAAACTTTTTTCATTAGATTCAACTACAGGGCATTCAAGTAGGAAGTAACCTGAAAAATGGGAGCTCGAAAGAGCTGGGTGGGTTTGTGTGTTGGGAGATTTTGGGGGGAACACTTACCCTCCTCGGAACTGTCCCAGAGTCTCATCCCTGAACTGGCACTTTTTGAGTCGATGATTTTCCTGTTTCCGAAGGTGGAAGATGTTAGTTAGCTGGAGGGTATAACGGTATATGTCTAACAGTTTTATTTTCGTTGATGGACAACATGTGACTCTACCTGTAGGAATGGTTGAAACTCTGTTGAATCAATGTGATATTTTCACACAAATATTTATGACCGGACTTTGTTCATTAGCTCCCCTGGGATCCTCCAAAGCCATCGTCCATGAATGAGGCCTTCCCAACTCCCAATACCTTTCTTCTTGAGGGGGCTCCGGTTTCCATGACTAAGAAGATGTGTGTGTGTGCGTGTGGAAATACAAGGTGTGTTTTTTGGGTTGGCCGGGGGGTTGATGGTGGAAAAAAGCAACAAAAACTGGCATTCAACTATGGACTTCCTGGCATCACGGTTAATAAATGTGTTTTACAAGCATTTGAAGGTGGCTTTTGAGGGAATGTCATTCCGGTTTAGTTTTCGAACATGTTGGACATAGCGAGGGGAAAATATTTCTTTCATAGGCTGCCACCTGAGGATAGAGAGCGCTGCTGTTCCAAATCCGCAGCTCCAGACTCGGGGGATCATCGTTTTTTTACCATTGGGAAGTGGTGAAAATGGTGGTTACAAAAGAGCAGGTCAGTTCATTGCAACCTCACTGACATCACCAATTGTTGCAATGATGTCATTTTGAAGCTTGATGGATGATCATGTTTGCCCCAAAGTTTCAGATATTTAGGTGGATCAAGCCCTTTACCGGTAATCCTGTCAGATTTACTGTATCGACCCATTCCCCATGTGTTTCCCTTACAATGCTTCTACTCGAATTTGAGGTAGTGATACGTGCATGCCAGCATTGTGGACAGTTGTAGTGTTCACATCCTTTTGCAACAGCTCAGGCATGATGTGGAACCTGCCATTGCAAGACATGTTTTGCCGCCGCCAGGGCCTTGTGTTTGAGAAATGAGTCAGGCACTGTTTGATCTAACTATTAACTATTGCCTTTTTGTACGTACATATACCATGTACCTCAGGTATCTCATCTATCCTATCCTATCTTTAAGTTTGTTTGCTTTTCGGCATCCCTGCTGATTGATTGAATTCATGGTAGCCCGCCTTCACAGGTGTTTGATGTTTGTTGATTTATTGATACCGTTCCCATTTGCTGTTTTCCAAGTCTCACTGTTACTGTGCTTGTCAGATACAGCAAGCAATCGTTTGTGTAGGCATGCTGTCTTCAGTTCTTTTTTGGATGTGTTTCATAAAACAACGTAAAGGCAAAGCAAGATTCTGGATGGTTGTGGGTAATTACCCTCCCTGAAACTAACAGTTCGCCCCGAAAAATGGAATGCATTGGAATACTATATACTTTCCTATTGGGTTTCGGCGTATTTTCAGGTGCTACTGTATGTTAGTTTCAGGGGGGGTATATGATGTTGTGTGTGTTTGTTTGTAGCTTTAAGGCTAAAACTCTGAAACGTTTCCTGGCCTGAAGCTATCATGCCGCACAGCATTGAGGCCGAGCACACAAATTTTGAGAGAGCCATCACAGATACTTGATGGCATTTCTATTGGGTTTTCCAGGTCGTTTTGATGTAGTTTTTATTGTTCTGTAGTTTGCAGGCGTTGTCATGTTTGAAGATGTTTTTGGTACATAGTGGAAAAGAATGAGAAAAAAACATGTGAACTGGCCACTTGCTTCGGAGAACTCGGTCCATACATCCTGGTGGTTTTTGAACATTGTGCGATGATGTTTCTCTTCTCTTAGCTGTTGGCCTGACAGCAGCAAGGTTGGCTAGCACTTTTCAGAATCCATCCCTTCAGCTGCAGCCTAAGCAGAGTGCTTTTTTCTGTGTGAATGTGTTTGAAGTGGGATGCACCATCCATGAGGGGATGTCAGGGGCGTGTCAATGACATCATAGCCAGCTGTCTCGCTGGATTCGCCCGCGTCTCGGGTCGCCATAATCAACGTGGTTTCTCGCTCAGGAATAATATGGAGCCCGCCATGGCCAGACATACTTCTCCAAAGCCGGAACCCTGTGGGAAAATTGGAGGGCAACAGGGACAGCAGCAAAAACATGAAGCCCATTTTGTATTGAATCTTGACATGAACACCTCAATGTCATCCAAGATTGTTGGAAGTAAAGTTGAAGTTCTCAAGTTAAATGATTTAAAGAGATGTCATGGTGTTGCAGAAGTTTATGCAAGGAAGTTACTGCCAGATTTGTTGAGAGATCTCTCTGCCAAGGTGAGGAGAACCAAATCAAAGCTTTAACATTGATTAATGTTGAACAGGTTGCCGATGAGTATGACCTCAGTCAATCGTGTCGAGGTTGGCTAGTACTGCTGCTCAGCATCAATCGCCCCAGCTGCAGCCTAAGCAACCCTCCTTGGACTGATGTCATTTTGTAGCGGGATTGATTGCCACCTTTCCTCTAATCATAAGACCTTTTCAAGGCCAAGTCCATTGCCGGCTCTTCTGCCAGATGCACTGCAGCATCTTGGTTGCTATGTCTGATGGAGATGTCAGCCAGTGATGTGTGACAGGATGTCATGGGTGGAGTGGGTGAATCAACTGTTCTTTCTGTGCCAGCTCAGGCATATGGAGCCTGCTATGGCAAGACATGTTTCTCCGCAGTCAGGGCCTTGTTGTTCCAGGAGCAGAGCAGGAGGGCAGAAAAGACGGTTTTTGTCTTGAAGCATTTCTCCGGTTTCCCTTTGATTTAAACATGTTTTGTATTGTTTTGTCATGTTGCTTCTGTTTGTGTATGGGATGCAAGTGGTTGATTGGGGGGGGACTGTTAAGACTAAGTTTACTACTTTCCCTGTTCGGGTGTTTCTATAATACATTTGTTTTTATCTTTAGTACTCTTTTAGTCAGGGGCTCACATGACACACTGGGTGAGGCCGAGTCCTCAACCATTGAATGACTCGCCAGGAATGCTTCATGGCATCAAAGATGGTTGAAAGTGGAGTGAAATGTTGTTCTGGTTGAAGATTTTTGGGAAAGACCTTCTGGCATCGCAAATTTTGTGGAAGCAAGATACTGCTAGACTGGGTATATACAATGATAATCTATAATAGATTTGTTGGAAAGAGTTCTGTGCTAGTGGCATAAGATTTGGAATGATTTGGATATCAAAGGGTGTTTGTTGATAAACGGTTGACAATTGATTCAATTGATATGGGTTCAGTCAATGGTGTTGAGGTTGGCTAGCACTGCTGTTCAGCATCAATCGCTGCAGCTGCAGCCTAAGCAACCCTCCTTGCACTGATGTCATTTTGTAGCGGGACTGATTGCCATCTTTGCTGGAATCTTAAATCTTTTCAAGGCCGAGTCCATTGCCGGCTCTTCTGCCAGATGCACTGCAGCATCTTGGTTGCTATGTCTGATGGAAATGTCAGCCAGTGATGTGTGACAGGATGTCATGGGTGGAGTGGGTGAATCAACTTTTCTTTCTGTGCCAGCTCAGGCATATGGAGCCTGCTATGGCAAGACATGTTTCTCC
>DF241187.1:56100-66651 GCA_000507305.1 Breviolum minutum Mf 1.05b.01
CTTTTCAAGGCCGAGTCCATTGCCGGCTCTTCTGCCAGATGCACTGCAGCATCTTGGATGCTATGTCCGATGGAAACGTCAGCCAGTGATGTGTGACAGGATGTCATCGGTGGAGTGGGTGAATCAACTGATCTTTCTGTGCCAGCTCAGGCATATGGAGCCTGCTATGGCAAGACATGTTTCTCCGCAGTCAGGGCCTTGTTGTTCCAGGAGCAGAGAAGGAGGGCAGCAAAGACTGTTTTTGTCTTGAAGCATTTCTCCGGTTTCCCTTTGATTTAACCATGTTTTGTCATGTTGCTTCTGTTGGTGTATGGGATGCAAGTGGTTGATTGGGGGTTAAGACTGTTAAGACTAAGTTTACTACTTTCCCTGTTCGGGTGTTTCTATAATACATTTATTTTTAATCATAGTACTCTTTTAGTCAGGGGCTCACATGACACTTTGGGTGAGGCCGAGTCCTCAACCATTGAACGACTCGCCAGGAATGCTTCATGGCATCAAAGATGGTTGATAGTGGAGTGAAAAATTGTTCTGGTTGAAGATTTTTGGGAAAGACCTTCTGGCATCGCAAATTTTGTGGAAGCAAGATACTGCTAGACTGGGTATATACAATGATAATCTATAATAGATTTGTTGGAAAGAGTTCTGTGCTAGTGGCATAAGATTTGAAATGATTTGGATATCAAAGGGTGTTTGTTGATAAACGGTTGACAATTGATTCAATTGATATGGGTTCAGTCAATGGTGTTGAGGTTGGCTAGCACTGCTGCTCAGCATCAATCGCCGCAGCTGCAGCCTAAGCAACCCTCCTTGGACTGATGTCATTTTGTAGCGGGACTGCTTGCCATCTTTGCTGGAATCTTAAATCTTTTCAAGGCCGAGTCCATTGCCGGCTCTTCTGCCAGATGCACTGCAGCATTTTGGTTGCTATGTCTGATGGAAACGTCAGCCAGTGATGTGTGACAGGATGTCATCGGTGGAGTGGGTGAATCAACTGATCTTTCTGTGCCAGCTCAGGCATATGGAGCCTGCTATGGCAAGACATGTTTCTCCGCAGTCAGGGCCTTGTTGTTCTAGGAGCAGAGAAGGAGGGCAGCAAAGACGGTTTTTGTCTTGAAGCATTTCTCCGGTTTCCCTTTGATTTAACCATGTTTTGTCATGTTGCTTCTGTTGGTGTATGGGATGCAAGTGGTTGATTGGGGGTTAAGACTGTTAAGACTAAGTTTCTATAATACATTTATTTTTTTATCATAGTACTCTTTTAGTCAGGGGCTCACATGACACACTGGGTGAGGCCGAGTCCTCAACGATTGAACGACTCGCCAGGAATGCTTCATGGCATCAAAGATGGTTGAAAGTGGATTAAAAAGTTGTTCTGGTTAAAGATTTTTGGGAAAGACCTTCTGGCATCGCAAATTTTGTGGAAGCAAGCTACTGCTAGACTGGGCATATACAATCATAATCTATAAGTAGATTTGTTGGAAAGGGTTTTGTGCTAGTGGCATAAGATTTGGAATGATTTGGATATCAAAGGGTGTTTGTTGATTAACGGTTGACAATCGATATGGGTTCAGTCAGTGGTGTTGAGGTTGGCTAGCACTGCTGTTCAGCATCCATCACCGCAGCTGCAGCCTAAGAAACCCTCCTTGCACTGATGTCATGTTGTAGCGGGACTGATTGCCATCTTTGCTCTAATTATAAGACCTTTTCAAGGCCGAGTCCATTGCCGGCTCTTCTGCCAGATGCACTGCAGCATCTTGGATGCTATGTCTGATGGAAATGTCAGCCAGTGATGTGTGACAGGATGTCATGGGGTGAATCAACCTTTCTTTCTGTGCCAGCTCAGGCATATGGAGCCTGCTATGGCAAGACATGTTTCTCCGCAGTCAGGGCCTTGTTGTTCCAGGAGCA
This sequence comes from Breviolum minutum Mf 1.05b.01, assembly GCA_000507305.1. Taxonomy (NCBI): domain Eukaryota; class Dinophyceae; order Suessiales; family Symbiodiniaceae; genus Breviolum; species Breviolum minutum. The sequence goes on from DF241187.1 coordinate 58,012, forward strand.
GAGAAGGAGGGCAGCAAAGACGGTTTTTGTCTTGAAGCATTTCTCCGGTTTCCCTTTGATTTAACCATGTTTTGTCATGTTGCTTCTGTTGGTGTATGGGATGCAAGTGGTTGATTGGGGGTTAAGACTGTTAAGACTAAGTTTACTACTTTCCCTGTTTGGGTGTTTCTATAATACATTTATTTTTAATCATAGTACTCTTTTAGTCAGGGGCTCACATGACACTTTGGGTGAGGCCGAGTCCTCAACCATTGAACGACTCGCCAGGAATGCTTCATGGCATCAAAGATGGTTGAAAGTGGAGTGAAAAGTTTTTCTGGTTGAAGATTTTTGGGAAAGACCTTCTGGCATCGCAAATTTTGTGGAAGCAAGATACTGCTAGACTAGGTATATACAATGATAATCTACAATGGATTTGTTGGAAAGAGTTCTGTGCTAGTGGCATAAGATTTGGAACGATTTGATTATCAAAGGGTGTTTGTTGATTAACGGTTGACAATTGATATGGGTTCAGTCAATGGTGTTGAGGTTGGCTAGTACTGCTGCTCAGCATCAATCGCCGCAGCTGCAGCCTAAGCAACCCTCCTTGCACTGATGTCATTTTGTAGCGGGACTGATTGCCATCTTTGCTTTAATCATAAGACCTTTTCAAGGCCGAGTCCATTGCCGGCTCTTCTGCCAGATGCACTGCAGCATCTTGGTTGCTATGTCTGATGGAAACGTCAGCCAGTGATGGTGACAGGATGTCATCGGTGGAGTGGGTGAATCAACTTTTCTTTCTGTGCCAGCTCAGGCATATGGAGCCTGCTATGGCAAGACATGTTTCTCCGCAGTCGGGGTCTTGTTGTTCCAGGAGCAGAGAAGGAGGGCAGCAAAGACGGTTTTTGTCTTGAAGTATTTCTCCGGTTTCCTTTCGAACAACTTATATGGAAACATGTTGTTTCATGTTGTTGCCGTTTGCGTATGGGATACAAGTGGTTGATTGGGGGTTAAGACTAAGTTTACTACTGTCCCCATTTGCTTGTTTACTGCGTTTGTCTTTATCATAGTACTCTTTTAATCAGGGGCCTTCCAAGACACTTTGGGTGAGGCCAAGTCCTCAACCATTGAACGACTCGCCAGGAATGCTTCATGGCATCAAAGATGGTTGAAAGTGGAGTGAAAAGTTGTTCTGGTTGAAGATTTTTGGGAAAGACCTTCTGGCATCGCAAATTTTGTGGAAGCAAGCTACTGCTAGACTAGGTATGTATACAGTATTTTTATATTTATATATTTAATTGTTATATATTTTTATTTTAATATATTGAGAATGATAATCTATAGTGGATTTGTTGGAAAGAGTTCTGTGCTAGTGGCATAAGATTTGGAGTGATTTGAATATCAAAGGGTGTTTGTTGATTAACGGTTGACAATTGATATGGGTTCAGTCAATGGCGTTGAGGTTGGCTAGCACTGCTGTTCAGCATCAATCGCCGCAGCTGCAGCCTAAGCAACCCTCCTTGCACTGATGTCATTTTGTAGCGGGACTGATTGCCATCTTTGCTCTAATCATAAGACCTTTTCAAGGCCGAGTCCATTGCCGGCTCTTCTGCCAGATGCACTGCAGCATCTTGGTTGCTATGTCTGATGGAAATGTCAGCCAGTGATGTGTGACAGGATGTCATGGGTGGAGTGGGTGAATCAACTTTTCTTTCTGTGCCAGCTCAGGCATATGGAGCCTGCTATGGCAAGACATGTTTCTCCGCAGTCAGGGCCTTGTTGTTCCAGGAGCAGAGAAGGAGGGCAGCAAAGACGGTTTTTGTCTTGAAGTATTTCTCCGGTTTCCTTTCGAACAACTTATATGGAAACATGTCGTTTTATCATGTTGTTGCCGTTTGTGTATAGGATACAAGTGGTTGATTGGGGGTTAAGACTAACTTCACTACTGTCCCTTTTTGGTTGTTTCTGTACTGCATTTGTCTTTATCATAGTACTCTTTTAGTCATGGGCCTTCCATGACACTTTGGGTGAGGCCAAGTCCTCAACCATTGAACGACTCGCCAGGAATGCTTCATGGCATCAAAGTGGAGTGAAAAGTTGTTCTGGTTGAAGATTTTTGGGAAAGACCTTCTGCCATCGCAACTTTTGTGGAAGCAAGCTACTGCTAGACTGGGCATATACAATGATAATCTATAATAGATTTGTTGGAAAGAGTTCTGTGCTAGTGGCATAAGATTTGGAATGATTTGGATATCAAAGGGTGTTTGTTGATTAACGGTTGACAATCGATATGGGTTCAGTCAATGGTGTTGAGGTTGGCTAGCACTGCTGTTCAGCATCAATCGCCCCAGCTGCAGCCTAAGCAACCCTCCTTGCACTGATGTCATTTTGTAGCGGGACTGATTGCCATCTTTGCTCTAATCATAAGACCTTTTCAAGGCCGAGTCCATTGCCGGCTCTTCTGCCAGATGCACTGCAGCATCTTGGTTTCTATGTCTGATGGAAATGTCAGCCAGTGATATGTGACAGGATGTCATGGGTGGAGTGGGTGAATCAACTTTTCTTTCTGTGCCAGCTCAGGCATATGGAGCCTGCTATGGCAAGACATGTTTCTCCGCAGTCAGGGCCTTGTTGTTCTAGGAGCAGCGAGGGAGGGCAGCAAAGACGGTTTTTGTCTTGAAGTATTTCTCCGGTTTTCCTTCGAACAACTTATATGGAAACATGTCGTTTTATCATGTTGTTGCCGTTTGTGTATAGGATACAAGTGGTTGATTGGGGGTTAAGACTAACTTCACTACTGTCCCTTTTTGGTTGTTTCTGTACTGCATTTGTCTTTATCATAGTACTCTTTTAGTCATGGGCCTTCCAAGACACTTTGGGTGAGGCCAAGTCCTCAACCATTGAACGACTCGCCAGGAATGCTTCATGGCATCAAAGATGGTTCAAAGTGGAGTGAAAAGTTGTTCTGGTTAACGATTTTTGGGAAAGACCTTCTGCCATCGCAACTTTTGTGGAAGCAAGCTACTGCTAGACTGGGCATATACAATGATGATCTATAATAGATTTGTTGGAAAGAGTTCTGTGCTAGTGGCATAAGATTTGGAATGATTTGGATGTCAAAGGGTGTTTGTTGATTAACGGCTGACAATTGATATGGGTTCAGTCAATGGTGTTGAGGTTGGCTAGCACTGCTGTTCAGCATCAATGGCCGCAGCTGCCGCCTAAGCAACCCTCCTTGCACTGATGTCATTTTGTAGCGGGACTGCTTGCCATCTTTGCTGGAATCTTAAATCTTTTCAAGGCCGAGTCCATTGCCGGCTCTTCTGCCAGATGCACTGCAGCATCTTGGTTGCTATGTCTGATGGAAATGTCAGCCAGTGATGTGTGACAGGATGTCATGGGTGGAGTGGGTGAATCAACTTTTCTTTCTGTGCCAGCTCAGGCATATGGAGCCTGCTATGGCAAGACATGTTTCTCCGCAGTCAGGGCCTTGTTGTTCCAAGAGCAGAGAAGGAGGGCAGCAAAGACGGTTTTTGTCTTGAAGTATTTCTCCGGTTTCCTTTCGAACAACTCATATGGAAACATGTTCTTTCATGGTTTTCTGTTTGTGTATGGAGTACAAGTGGTTGATTCGGGTTTAAGATAAAGTTGGCTACTGTTAGGGTGTTTCTATAATACATTTGTTTTTATCTTAGTATTCTTTTAATCAGGGGCTCGCATGACACTTTGGGTGAGGCCAAGTCCTCAACCATTGAACGACTCGCCAGGAATGCTTCATGGCATCAAAGATGGTTGAAAGTGGATTAAAAAGTTGTTCTGGTTGAAGATTTTTGGGAAAGACCTTCCTGCATTGCAACTTTTGTGGAAGCAGGCTACTGCTAGACTGGGGATATACAATGATGATCTATAATAGATTGGTTGGAAAGAGTTCTGTGCTACTGGCATAAGATTTGGAATGATTTGGATATCAAAGGGTGTTTGTTGATTAACGGTTGACAATTGATATGGTTTCAGTCAATGGTGAGGTTGGCTAGCACTGCTGTTCAGCATCAATGGCCGCAGCTGCAGCCTAAGCAACCCTCCTTGCACTGATGTCATTTTGTAGCGTGACTGATTGCCATCTTTCCTCTAATCATAAGACCTTTTCAAGGCCGAGTCCATTGCCGGCTCTTCTGCCAGATGCACTGCAGCATCTTGGATGCTATGTCTGATGGAAATGTCAGCCAGTGATGTGTGACAGGATGTCATGGGTGGAGTGGGTGAATCAACCTTTCTTTCTGTGCCAGCTCAGGCATATGGAGCCTGCTATGGCAAGACATGTTTCTCCGCAGTCAGGGCCTTGTTTTTCTAGGAGCAGAGAGGATAGAGAGGGAGGGCAGCAAAGACTGTTTTTGTCTTGAAGTATTTCTCCCATTTTCCTTTGAACAACTTACATGGAAGCATGTTCTTTCATGGTTTTCTGTTTGTGTATGGAGTAGAAGTGGTTGGTTGGGGTTTAAGATAAAGTTGGCTACTGTTTGGGTGTTTCTATAATACATTTGTTTTTATCTTAGTATTCTTTTAATCAGGGGCTCGCATGACACTTTGGGTGAGGCCGAGTCCTCAACCATTGAACGACTCGCCAGGAATGCTTCATGGCATGAAAGACGGTTGAAAGTGGAGTGAAAAGTTGTTCTGGTTGAAGATTTTTGGGAAAGACCTTCTGGCATCGCAAATTTTGTGGAAGCAAGCTACTGCTAGACTGGGTATATACAATGATAATCTTATAATAGATTTGTTGGAAAGAGTTCCGTGCTAGTGGCATAAGATTTGATTTGATTTGGATATCAAAGGGTGTTTGTTGATAAACGGTTGACAATTGATATGGGTTCAGTCAATGGTGTTGAGGTTGGCTAGCACTGCTGCTCAGCATCAATCGCCGCAGCTGCAGCCTAAGCAACCCTCCTTGGACTGATGTCATTTTGTAGCGGGACTGCTTTCCCTCTTTGCTGGAATCTTAAATCTTTTCAAGGCCGAGTCCATTGCCGGCTCTTCTGCCAGATGCACTGCAGCATCTTGGTTGCTATGTCTGATGGAAATGTCAGCCAGTGATGTGTGACTGGATGTCATGGGCGGAGTGGGCGAATCAACTTTTCTTTCTTCTTTGCCAGCTCAGGCATATGGAGCCTGCTATGGCAAGACATGTTTCTCCGCAGTCAGGGCCTTGTTGTTCTAGGAGCAGAGAAGGAGGGCAGCAAAGACGGTTTTTGTCTTGAAGCATTTCTCCGGTTTCCCTTTGATTTAACCATGTTTTGTCATGTTGCTTCTGTTGGTGTATGGGATGCAAGTGGTTGATTGGGGGTTAAGACTGTTAAGACTAAGTTTCTATAATACATATGTTTTTTATCATAGTACTCTTTTAGTCAGGGGCTCACATGACACTTTGGGTGAGGCCGAGTCCTCAACCATTGAACGACTCGCCAGGAATGCTTCATGGCATGAAAGATGGTTGAAAGTGGAGTGAAAAGTTGTTCTGGTTGAAGATGTTTGGGAAAGACCTTCTGGCATCGCAAATTTTGTGGAAGCAAGCTACTGCAAGACTGGGCATATACAATGATAATCTTATGATAGATTTGTTGGAAGGAGTGCTGTGCTAGTGGCAAAAGATTTGGAACGATTTGGATATCAAAGGGTGTTTGTTGATTAACGGTTGACAATTGATATGGGTTCAGTCAATGGTGTTGAGGTTGGCTAGCACTGCTGTTCAGCATCAATCGCCGCAGCTGCAGCCTAAGCAACCCTCCTTGCACTGATGTCATGTTGTAGCGTGACTGCTTGCCATCGTTGCTCTAATCATAAGACCTTTTCAAGGCCGAGTCCATTGCCGGCTCTTCTGCCAGATGCACTGCAGCATCTTGGTTGCTATGTCTGATGGAAATGTCAGCCAGTGATGTGTGACAGGATGTCATGGGTGGAGTGGGTGAATCAACTTTTCTTTCTGTGCCAGCTCAGGCATATGGAGCCTGCTATGGCAAGACATGTTTCTCCGCAGTCAGGGCCTTGTTGTTCCAGGAGCAGAGAAGGAGGGCAGCAAAGACGGTTTTTGTCTTGAAGCATTTCTCCGGTTTCCCTTTGATTTAAACATGTTTTGTATTGTTTTGTCATGTTGCTTCTGTTTGTGTATGGGATGCAAGTGGTTGATTGGGGGTTAAGACTGTTAAGACTAAGTTTACTACTTTCCCTGTTTGGGTGTTTCTCTAATACATTTGTTTTTATCATAGTACTGTTTTAGTCATGGGCCTTCCATGCCACTTTGGGTGAGGCCGAGTCCTCAACCATTGAACGACTCGCCAGGAATGCTTCATGGCATCAAAGATGGTTGAAAGTGGAGTGAAAAGTTGTTCTGGTTGAAGATTTTTGGGAAAGACCTTCTGGCATCGCAAATTTTGTGGAAGCAAGATACTGCTAGACTGGGTATATACAATGATAATCTATAATAGATTTGTTGGAAAGAGTTCTGTGCTAGTGGCATAAGATTTGGAATGATTTGGATATCAAAGGGTGTTTGTTGATTAACGGTTGACAATTGATATGGGTTCAGTCAATGGTGTTGAGGTCGGCTAGCACTGCTGTTCAGCATCAATCGCCGCAGCTGCAGCCTAAGCAACCCTCCTTGCACTGATGTCATGTTGTAGCGTGACTGCTTGCCATCGTTGCTCTAATCATAAGACCTTTTCAAGGCCGAGTCCATTGCCGGCTCTTCTGCCAGATGCACTGCAGCATCTTGGATGCTATGTCTGATGGAAATGTCAGCCAGTGATGTGTGACAGGATGTCATGGGTGGAGTGGGTGAATCAACTGTTCTTTCTGTGCCAGCTCAGGCATATGGAGCCTGCTATGGCAAGACATGTTTCTCCGCAGTCAGGGCCTTGTTGTTCTAGGAGCAAAGAGGGAGGGCAGCAAATACAGTTTTTGTCTTGAAGTAATTTCCCTTTGAAATATTTACATATACTTTCCATGGAAGCATGTCTTGTCATGTTGCTTCTGTTGGTGTATGGGATGCAAGTGGTTGATTGGGGGTTAAGACTGTTAAGACTAAGTTTACTACTTTCCCTGTTCGGGTGTTTCTATAATACATTTATTTTTTATCATAGTACTCTTTTAGTCATGGGCCTTCCATGACACTTTGGGTGAGGCCGAGTCCTCAACCATTGAACGACTCGCCAGGAATGCTTCATGGCATCAAAGATGGTTCAAAGTGGAGTGAAAAGTTGTTCTGGTTAAAGATTTTTGGGAAAGACCTTCTGGCATCGCAAATTCTGTGGAAGCAAGCTACTGCTAGACTGGGTATATACAATGATAATCTTGGAATAGATTTGTTGGAAAGAGTTCCGTGCTAGTGGCATAAGATTTGATTTGATTTGGATATCAAAGGGTGTTTGTTGATAAACGGTTGACAATTGATATGGGTTCAGTCAATGGTGTTGAGGTTGGCTAGCACTGCTGTTCAGCATCAATTGCCGCAGCTGCAGCCTAAGCAACCCTCTTTGCACTGATGTCATTTTGTACCGGGACTGCTTGCCATCTTTGCTGGAATCTTAAATCTTTTCCAGGTCGAGTCCATTGCCGGCTCTTCTGCCAGATGCACTGCAGCATCTTGGTTGCTATGTCTAATGGAAATGTCAGCCAGTGATGTGTGACAGGATGTCATCGGTGGAGTGGGTGAATCAACTGTTCTGTCTGTGCCAGCTCAGGCATGTAGAGCCTGCTATGGCAAGACATGTTTCTCCGCAGTCAGGGCCTTGTTGTTCCAGGAGCAGAGAAGGAGGGCAGCAAAGACGGTTTTTGTCTTGAAGTATTTCTCCGGTTTTCCTTTGATTTAAACATATTTTGTATTGTTTTGTCATGTTGCTTCTGTTTGTGTATGGGATGCAAGTGGTTGATTGGGGGTTAAGACTGTTAAGACTAAGTTTACTACTTTCCCTGCTTGGGTATTTCTCTAATACATTTATTTTTTTATCATAGTACTCTTTTAGTCATGGGCTCACATGACACTTTGGGTGAGGCCGAGTCCTCAACCATTGAACGACTCGCCAGGAATGCTTCATGGTATCAAAGATGGTTGAAAGTGGAGTGAAAAGTTGTTCTGGTTGAAGATTTTTGGGAAAGACCTTCTGGCATCGCACATTTTGTGGAAGCAAGCTACTGCTAGACTGGGCATATACAATCATAATCTATAAGTAGATTTGTTGGAAAGAGTTCTGTGCTAGTGGCATAAGATTTGGAATGATTTGGATATCAAAGGGTGTTTGTTGATTAACAGTTGACAATCGATATGGGTTCAGTCAATGGTGAGGTTGGCTAGCACTGCTGTTCAGCATCAATCGCCGCAGCTGCCGCCTAAGCAACCCTCCTTGCACTGATGTCATGTTGTAGCGTGACTGCTTGCCATCTTTGCTCTAATCATTAATCATAAGACCTTTTCAAGGCCAAGTCCATTGCCGGCTCTTCTGCCAGATGCACTGCAGCATCTTGGTTGCTATGTCTGATGGCAACGTCAGCCAGTGATGTGTGACAGGATGTCATGGGTGGAGTGGGTGAATCAACTTTTCTTTCTGTGCCAGCTCAGGCATATGGAGCCTGCTATGGCAAGACATGTTTCTCCGCAGTCAGGGCCTTGTT